>JACXGJ010003102.1:0-57392 GCA_016801105.1 Esox niger
TGTGTGTGTGTGTGTGTGTGTGTGTGTGTGTGTGTGTGTGTGTGTGTGTGTGTGTGTGTGTGTGTGTGACCAGAGGGCATGTTATAGATTAATTGGTCAAAGCTGGGCAATGGATCCAGGGTCAAACCTTTTCTCACCGCACACACCAAGCCTCGGTTACACTCTTGTGATCTTAAAGGAAACTGCCCCGCAGATCAAAACAAATCTGATTTAATTTCTTGTATAAATAAACACATTGACTACTCTCAATTGGTGGTGTTTGTGAATTTCTACCACATGTTCCAGCTGATGTTTTGGGGGGATGGTTTTGCTTCCTGAGTTGTAGGTTGCAGGCAGTCAAACTATTCACAGGATGTTGTGGGTGTTGTCTTCCCCTGGGTCCCACTTCAGCGGTGTCCTTTGTTGTGCTTAACACCTTCACTTCCTGTGCTTAACCTTCAGTGTTTACCCCCAACCCAGCCGTGTTCAGGTTATGCCCTGGCTGACCAGTGCAGCATCTCCAGTCCTGGGTACCAGCAGGCTCGTACCGGCACACGCTCACCGCAGAACTAATACACAAATTCAGCTGCTTAACCGGTCATCAAGCTCTTGATTATTGAAATAATCTTTGGGGTGTTTATGTGTTTAAATCAGGTGTTACTGCTGAGCTAGAACAAAAATATGCTGCCCTGGGGGTGGAGAACTGGAGACATTAATCAGTTTTACAGGAACAACAGGTTAAGCCTTGTAACAGGTTTGGAAACTTAAGACCTGTGCCTACCACCACTTGTGTTACATCCTGTATACGGTTCAATAAACTAAAGAACTGCTACAAGAATAGCAGCGGCTTTAGTGTCTGTAGAAATAATTAGCAAATAGTAACTGGCCATTGTAAGGAGCAATCAGCTACTGCTTTGTCAATTTTTGACATAGCTATTTCTCCCTCCACATAAAGAATATACAGAATGTTTGTATAAAGAGTAAATGCGAACGCCATTTAGCCTCGACTAAATGGTTTTGGCAAGGAGACAAAACACAAAGCACATGTAATGTCTCTAGGGAAACGACCATCATTATGCTGCCATCAAGGGTCACTCATTCAAATATATATTCTAAGTTATCGAACATTGGCTCGCATTCCCAAGATTTTTCAAAGACCAAAGGGTTGCTGCTTTTGATTTTTGCAATGGAAAGAAATATTGCAGAACTGGTATTGTAACAGCCCTGATCCTGACCGTGCTCTAGAACTCTATCTACTGTACCAACAGTAGAGGAAGCAGTGACTAGTAGAGATAACACACCCCTACTGTGGATACTGTAGCAGTAGCTCTCTCATAAACAGTGCTTATCATCCCTGTGAACCACCACCAAAGGCACAGCAAGTGTTTGTTTTCAGACAGAGAAACCACTGCTAACTATCTGTCCTAAAGTTTCATTGGGCCACGAGCCAGAAGAAAATGGAGGGAACGAGAATATGATATAGAGGTAGTGTAATTGCATTCAGGAGTATTAATTGCAACACGTGTTGTGGTGACTTCCCTTCATTCCACCCGACAGACGTTATCCACGAAGGGCAGATGTATCGGTCGAGACTGGCCCAGGATGATCTCAGAGAACTGGAGAACAGGCTTGTCTTCAAGTGCCTGTCTGTCTTTATCTCGGTGACTCACGGAGATACGCGTGCTTCTGACACCATCGGCCGAATCTGTCTGTGGCAGTCGCAATTATCCAACCAGGAAAAGTATTTAAGCAGCTGTCTGTCGCTCCTTTTTATGACAGTTTGAGTATGTTGGAAGGTAACAGCTTATAGGAAAAGCTTTGATCTCATAACAGCATTTGACCAACGTTGATTGAAAAACAAGAATAATCTGTATTCAGAACAAAAATCTTTTAGGAAAACTAGCATATATGACTTTAAAATTTTTCCATGATTGTTTTTGGAATGGTGGTGGTTCTGGTTCCTTTAAATCTTCCGATAGTATCTTCAAAACATGAGTTTATGCATCATCATTGGACAGTAATGGCTCAAATAAGGAAGTCACAAGAAAGCATGAAGAGTATTGTTGTGGCTTAACATCCAGCAATCATCTGTGTTGTTCGTCCGCCATGCTTTGTTACAGCAGTCAATCACCCGACCATTTATCAGTCCTCGGTCCTCATCGATTAGGCTTGTCATCCGTCCTTCCATCCCAGGTGACTTTGCCCTCACCTTCTGCCATCGATCTGTTGCACATGTGGAATTTGAGCTCGATGCCACTGGCCCGGTCCGTCTCGCTTCACCCCCGTACCACGCCACCGTGTCCCACCGCCGCTCCGACCCCAAACCCTGCTGAGCTGCCTGGGATATGAGCGTCTTACTCGGTCCCCATCTAGGTCCTGTAATGTGAACCCGGGCCGGGAGGAGTCGGGGCAGTCACAGCCGGCCCCCTCCTTTATGTGATACGGATGATGTCATAGCGGGCGGGTTCCATAAAGGGCCTTTCATTGAGAGTGTTGAGCAGTCTAACCAGGGTTAATGCATCAGAAATGGCCATGGTCACACAGTGGAGGGGGTGTGTCTAAACCCACGGCACTGTTGGGTTCAATATGTTGACGTGTCGTCACGGTGATGACTGGTATTCATGACTTTGTCGTGTTGGATGTGTTTTTAGTCTTTTTTCATTGTTGTTTTATATATGTTAAAATTTCTCCTGTTCCTTAAGCGGTTGTGTACAGAACCACGAGCTGTCCCATGGTATCGGCCTTCCTAACCGTATTACCCCTGTCTCTGTTCCCGGTTCTTTCTGCTCCAGGCCTGCTGGTGGGAACCCTGGACGTGGTGCTGGACTCCAGCGCTCGAGTGGCCCCCTACAGGATCCTCTACGAGACGCCTCACTCCCTCATCTACTGGCTCATCGCTCATGGTGTGTGTAATGAATTTTTTATGTGGGGTGTATGTGAGGTGTGTAAATGATGTTTTTTGTGTGTGCGGGGGGGTTACTGTGAGCCCTCCCCCAATCCCATGATGCCCTGCACCATGTTCCCACTTCATGCATGTCCCCGTTGCCTTCATGGCCCACAGAATTCCAAGCCGTACGTCATTGTCTGTCGCTCTTAAAGGGCTAGGACACAGGCAATGGGAACCAACGGCGACAAGCTCCAAATATGGGCAGGCGTCAATATTCTTTGTCCGTTTATTAATTGGCTAACGAGGTAGGTTCCGTCCGCAGACTTCACCTATTCACCGTTGTTCTGTTTGTGCTGTTCGCCACTGTGCCGCGCTAAATGGCTAACCTAGCCTGGAACTGGGTGAGAAACTAACGCTGGCATCCGGGTGGGTTGTCTCATCCCTGGCAGTTCGTGCTCATTGCGCCGGTGTGTGACATTGCCGCCCTGATGGTAGATGTAAATATACGCACCCTTTTACTTTCTTTTTCTTCGGCCTCGCAGCAAGGACCTTATATCACTTCAAAGGGAGCTTTGAAGCAATCAGACACACTCACCGTGACGCAGTGAAGTCATGTGGAAGTGGCCTGATGTCGCAGTAATGTAAGATAGGACACAGGGACAAAAGACCGTACACAGACTTGATGAGCAACTATGGATTTAGGGTTAGTGGCAAGATGTGAACAGACGCTTAGAGACGTACTCACACCCAGGATCCATGCTCACTGAAGACAGACTCAAAAGAACAATCTGTGGCGTAACTTTGGGGGTGATAAAAAAAGGGTGGATCAATGTGTGTGTGTGTGTGTGTGTGTGTGTGTGTGTGTGTGTGTGTCAGTGTCTTGGTGGATGTCAAAGGTCAAATTGGGACATGTTATTCCTCTTACATATTTGTGTGGGACTCAGCACGTGGGTGTTGCTCTAGTGAGAGATGGATAGAGAGGAGGTGGTGAGGAGGAGCGCCTCCCACTCTGAAATGGAAGGCCAGGGTGGAATCCTCCTGAGGGCAACCACTCCACCACCCTCTCTCCTTCTCTCTCCTCATCTCTCCCCCCCTTTCTCCTCTCCCTGGCTGCCAGCAGCAGAAGGGAAGTGGAGCAGGTTGTTTGCCAGACACTATCACAAATATAGCTCAAGAGATGAACAGTGCTCAGCAGCAGCAGTGTGGCTTAGCAAAGAGATGCTGTTTAACATTTTCCTAGAATCTGAGGCGTTATTTCAAGGCATTATTATTTAGGCATTTTAGCCATTTGCTATGGCCTTATTTAACGATTATAGCTGTTAACCAGCCAGAGCAGAAGGGACTTTCTTGGGACCATAGAGTGATGTCATTGGATGGGCTATCAAGATTAGTCAAAATTAGCTTTCTGAAAAACTGGTTTCAGCCATCTGTACTGTCAATTTTTTCATCTGCCAGTCACTGACTGGTGCTTCCCTACAACATTTAGCAGAGCAGGTTGCCATTCCAATGAAGTTCTATTATATATATGTATTTATTATTATTTTTATTTTTATTTATTTTTTACTGCCCTCATTGCATCCTCGTCTCCTCAAAAACCTATTGGTTGAGATGGACCAACATTCTCCACCAAAAAGATTTGAGAAGGTAACTAGGAGAGTGGGAGGATGCAACAGATCGCTGTTACGAATCTCCAAGTTGGCCTAAAAACTGTCTGTGCCGATCCCCTCTCCAGGAAGCTCCCGTAAGGAGATCACGGAGCACTGGGAATGGCTGGAGCAGAACCTCCTGCAGACGCTGTCGATCTTCGAGAACGAGAATGACATCACTACCTTTGTGAAGGGGAAGGTTCAGGTACTTCATAGTAATATCATCCATGTCCTCTATTTTCCACAGCTGTCACTTCACACCAAATGCATGCACAATGCAGAGATTGATTAGACTGCTTAGGGAGTTAAAAGGTCGGTTGAGTTTGGTTAAGAGGAGTCAGACTGTAGGATCTGGTCCATTATGTTTACTGGACTGGTTAAGGACTAGCGGACATTGTCAGCAGTTTGTCTAGGCAACTTGAAGGACATTAAGAGATGCATTCTCCCTCAGGGAATCATCGCGGAGTACAACAAGAACCACGACGTAAAGGAGGACGATGACACCGACAAGTTTAAGGAGGCCATCTGTAAGTTCCGGAAGCTTTTCGGCATGCCTGAAGAGGAGAAGCTTGTCAACTACTACTCGTGTAGCTACTGGAAGGGCAAGGTGCCTCGGCAGGGCTGGCTTTACCTCAGCATCAACCACATCTGCTTCTACTCCTACCTGCTGGGCAAAGAAGGTACACATTCCCCAAGGCGATAAATACCACAGACTTTGTGCAAAGTGTCTGCAGGTTTTTGTCCCCAACAACCGTGGTAGGCCATTCAAGCAAATCGGGGGTTAAGCCCCCGGTTTACTCTTAAAAGAAGACCCGTATTATAGAAAAAGCCGTTTTACAAGATGTATTTTCTGTTTGTTTGGATGGTGTTGAGTGGTAGTAATGTGTATTTCAAACACCCTACCTCTCTCAGCCAAGCTGGTGATCCGCTGGGCTGACATCACCCAGCTGGAGAAGAGCGCGACCCTCCTCCTCCCCGATGCTGTCAAGGTAAGTTGTCAATTCTATCCTGGCTTACCTTGACAGCCGCTCCATAATAGCACGTCTTTATCCATCGCTTCCTCCTCTCTTTACCGTCATCTCCTCTTACCTCGATTCAGGTGAGCACACGGGCGGCCGAGCACGTCTTCTCCGTCTTCCTGAACGTCAGCGAGACTTTCAAGTTGATGGAGCAGCTGGCCAACATCGCCATGCGACAGCTGCTGGACAATGAGGGCTTTGAACAGGATCGCTCCTTGCCCAAGCTCAAGAGAAAGTCCCCCAAGAAGGTGTCAGCACTTAAGAGGTGAGGTTCCAGAGCGTTTCCGTTTTCGGGAGGTCGGCTGTTGTTGGGAGGTTTTTGTCAGTGTCTGCCCATGAAGTGATGTTTTGAGTCGGCACTTGGGATGGGGGTTATGGGCAAATGAGAAATGTGTAATTCATTAGCTAGGCCTTATAGATGCTGCATAACATGTTAAAAGTCTATGGTGTGGGAGACCTACTTGTGTAATGTCATGATATCATCATATGCAGTAAATCACAGCCTTTCTCTTACATGGTTAACCAGGCATGAACGCTTTCTAGCACTCGACAATCTAAATCGCCATGGCAATTAACTACCAAACGCACTTCCCTCAGTTCCAACTCTCCAACCACTGCTCCAGACGGATTGCATATATGGATATCTGTTGTAATATTTTACTATGTCTCGGAGTGCTATTAAACTCCATTGTCCCTGTCTTAGTTTACCAACTTAACAGTTACTGTCCGTAAACGTCAGCTGAGGACTAACGTCTCAGTCGTCGCTGTTCACTCTCCCAGGGACCTGGATGCCCGAGCGAAGAGCGAGCGCTACCGGGCTCTGTTCCGCCTGCCCAAGGACGAGAAGCTGGACGGACACACCGGTTGCACGCTTTGGACGCCCTTCAACAAGACCCACATCCTGGGCCAGATGTTTGTCTCCACCAACTACATCTGCTTCACCTCCAAGGAGGAGACCCTGTGTAGCCTCATCATTCCCCTACGAGAGGTGAGCCCAGCTGGGGGCAGACTTTCCTGATCCTCACCCCCCCATAACATTCCCCCAGACCCGTTGCTGTAAATAGGAATGAGTTCTTAATCAACTTGCCTGGTTAAAAAACTGTAAAAAACCTAGGGGGACAACACTAGACCACTATATTAAATTTAACCAATCTGTAGACCAGTTGTGTTGAACTAAGTCAGTTACTGACCATGTGAGGAGATTAGTCAGTTGAACACACCTGGTCTAATGGCTCAGTTAGATATGAAAGCGTTCTTCAACATGACGAGGAGAGATTTTCCGTGCGGCTAATGAGGTCTCAGTGTTGAGGGGATTTATGTGTTCGCTGTTCCAGGTGACAATCGTGGAGAAGGCAGACAGCTCAAACGTGCTGCCAAGCCCGCTGTCCATCAGCACCAAGAACAGGATGACCTTCCTGTTCGCCAACCTTAAGGACCGCGACTTCCTGGTGCAGAGGATCTCTGACTTCCTGCAGCAGACCACTTCCAAAATCCACTTTGAGAGGGAGATCGCCGGGAGTCTCAGCAGCTCTGATGATGAGGTGGGACCATGTCTGTGTCATTGTCTGTCTAGGATGCCGTGCGTCGCCTGTCTATGCTAGGCTCAAGTATACATCTATGTGGAATTTTACCACCTATGAAATGGTGATAGTAAACAAAATACTGTGCAATGGTGTTCTATATTTGCCCAATGCATCTAGTGCTGGTCTCAGACCAGGTGTTTTGCTGTGGATTACAGAACCAGCTGAAGGACTAGAAATGCCAAATGTAAACCGGAGTGATAAAATGACTCCCTGCCAGTGTTTGCATCATCTGCTATAGTCTTCTAACCCCGGTTCTGGCCTGGTGTGTGTCCCCTGACCACCCACCAACACCAGGTGTACTCCCAGCAGGGCTCCCTGCTCTCCAGCAGTCCCCAGCGAAGCAGCCTGGGCTCAGAGGGGTCCTCCGAGGGCGAACGGCAGTTCAACCTCAACGACAACAGCGTGCCGACCGCCACTCAGGCACTGATGACCATGTACCGACGCCGCTCCCCGGAGGAGTTCAACCCCAAACTGGTACGGTCGAAGAGCGTATGTCAGAGGATGCTGGAGTTTCTACTAGAGAATCTGAATAATTATGCAATTTTTTATGTAATAGACCTGAACTCGAAATGACGGAACTGAATTCAGCATTTCCGGTCAGACGTTTTCAAAACAGCGGCGAAATGCTTTCATGCAAACGACAGTCGTGTTTAAATGCCTGCATACTGAATAAACTATTGGGAAACATTTTAATTTGGACATGTACAAACGTGTCGAGGGCTCCTCGAGTCAAAGCTAACATCAAGCTACTGATTAAGTGCTCAATGCACCAGGGAGCCACAACATCGATCTAAAACCCCGCTAGGCCTGCAGCTTGCAGTCCCTGTGTTCGATCCCCACTCCAACCTCCAGGGTTTATATTACACAGCTTTCAACCATTCCTGAATTTGCTGATGCAGACTATTGAGTGGTGAGTGTGTATAATGTATTATACCAGACTTTAATGTAGTGAACAAAGTCTGAATGCCATTATTTACTGACATCTTGGAGTATTTGTGCAAGATGCCTGAGTCAAGACTTTGTAAGCATTCCTGTGAAGGCATGCAAGAACAAATCAAGAGACGAGGAGGGTTCTCACCATCAAGGAAGTTCCCAGGCACCCAGTCTTGATTGGCCGATAGGATAGTCTAGAGCTGTCATTGGTCGGTTGTTATCAATTCCGATTTGTGACCTGCACTAAAACAGGTTGAAATTCCAGGTGTTAATTACGTAATCAGCATTACATGCAATTGGCCTCAACATTAAACAAATAGGAAAATCCACTTTGAAAACCTCACACAAGGGCAGGCTTGTTCTTTGGCTCTCCTTCCTCTCAAACGCGCAGATCGATAATAGTCCATTTGCCTCCTTTTGCTCCCCCCAGGCCAAGGAGTACCTGAAGGAGCAGGCGTGGAAGAACCACTTCACAGAGTACGGCCAAGGAATGTGTATGTACCGAACGGAGAAAACCAAGGACCTTGTGCTCCAGGGAATACCTGAAAACATGAGGGGAGAGCTATGGCTGCTGTTCTCTGGTGAGACCAGCACTTACCTGCGCTCTCATCACACACAAACAATTGAACATGCAAGCACAAACACGTTACATGTTACCATATAGTACCATAATAATCTCAAATTCACTTTACTTATGTCGTCATATTTATGTCATGCTAAGCCCATCCGTTTGTGACATTCATTTGCTTGACTGTCTCTCGATATTCAACTCCTCAAGTCATGTGAACAGACAGACCATGACTTCAGGTGCAACACATGCTTAAGCACACACACAGCTAACCTACACTGAGACGCGTGTGGTGGGGACCACGTCGTCTGATACCTGCTGTTACCACAGGCGAAAAGCACTAGTATAATATAAACGCAGTCTGTGAGAAGCACAAAACAAGAGTTTGAGGTTTTCACAGACACACAGTCCACATTGGTTTGAAGGTAGACGTGCCTGTCTTCTGGTGATGTTATGTGTATTCGGTCAAATATTACCCCTTATATTCACTTTGCGTGTGGAATTGGGTTACGCAATGCAAAAAAACAAAACAAGGCCTCTCATTAAAATTGCATTAGCTTGGCTATGGAAAGTAATTTCATGCCTGTCTATTGCTGAGCGTCAGCATCCTGCTGGTCTAACCTTTAGCTGAGCCGCGTACTCCACTTTCACTATGACGGCGTTAGACCACGCGTTCTAGCCAAAGTGCGCGGCTTTCACTGTTGGTTCTACTGACTGCAGGGTTCAGTCACGCTAACCAGTGCAGCTTGTTTGTGTTCTGTGGGCGGTCGGTTGAAGAGGTAAGCTGACATCGTGGCCCACAACAGCTGAGAAAAACAGACCCATTTATTCAACAACCCGAAGGTCTAGTAGACCTTCAGGCATTATTGACTACTATGCTCGATAAAATAGTTTTTACAGAAATATTTCTTCCTGTTGTCCTTAATCTGCTAGTGCTTATCTGACCTTAGAGGACACGTTTGTTTATTTGGATCCCCATTTGATGCCATGGCAACAGCGAGTTTTTCAGTATGGGATCCTTCCCTGTGTGACCCAGCTATGGTGTCTTCTTCAGTTGCCACGACAGCCACGCACCTGCACTTCCTGGAGGGAGAGTTTGTTTGCATGCTTGGCTAGTGTCTCTCTGAGAGCAGCTCAATGGCTGTCCTTTTAAGTAGAAACAGTGCTGTGTTTTAATATGGAGGTCTGTGTGGCCCTCGACAGATGAGATGGGAGATGATAAGCCTCTCTGTATTAAACTGAGTACACGTCTACCTGTGTTTGCCTGAAGTACTTCATATCTACCTGTTTGGCTGAGCGAACTAGAAGAGTGAGTGTTGGGGGTGTAGAGAGAGGCTGGTTTAACAGTCTCTTGCCCAGGGGATGCACTTATCTAAGGTTATCAATCTGTTCAGTAGAATAGATTCTGCCAGGAGAAAACAAGAGAGGCTTAGCATTGCATCTAATGGCTGCCTCATAAATTGCTTTTTTGGCAAAAATGCAACCGGAGGTGAAATCTTTTAAGTTCCAGTCTTCATTCAAATCATTCTGTACACTGTGTATACGTGTTGATGTTAAGCTAGCAGCCTATGTGTAAAAAATGTCATTTTTGTACACACCTGAAATCATACATTACAGTATCCATCACTGAGGTTTAACACACTGGCCTGAACCTTAATGTCACCCCTTGGCAGGCGCAATCAACGAAATGGCGACCCACCCGGGTTACTACGAGGACCTGGTGGAGAAGTCTATGGGGAAGTACAACCTGGCTACGGAGGAGATCGAGAGGGACCTGCACCGCTCCCTCCCCGAGCACCCCGCCTTCCAGAACGAGATGGGCATCGCTGCGCTCCGTCGGGTCCTCACGGCGTACGCCTTCAGGAACCCCAACATAGGATACTGCCAGGTACTCCTGCATGACACACACACACACACACACACAATGCCTGACTGTCCATACTATCTGTCATTGTTGTATTAGAGGGGTCCCTATGCTCAGCTCCTCTCTCCTCCCAGGCCATGAACATAGTGACGTCGGTGCTGCTGCTCTACGCTAAGGAGGAGGAGGCCTTTTGGCTCCTGGTGGCCCTGTGCGAGAGGATGCTTCCTGACTACTACAACACCCGGGTCGTAGGTCAGTTCAGACGCGGCTTTTGTTCTGTTGTTAAATAATCGGGATGCGTCTGTGAGATGAGAGTCGCGGCATGCCTTTTTGGGCCGCTGATCCACTCACCCGATGACCTCAGTCGGTTTTCCGATTGCCAGAGGGTCGCTGGGGGGTAATGAGACCTGGAAATCACTACTAATGATGTCCCCCCCCATGATGCTTTTTAAGTTTTAATGCTGAAGGGGCTTCCCAGCCCCTCGGCAGCTTGTGGCACAGTCATGGCTTTTTGGTGGTCAGCGTGGTGCTATGAGAAGGCCTGTGGGCCACCAAGCTCAGGAAGCCAAACTTAATGGTGTCTTCTGGGTGTCTTGCATAGGTTTGTCTTAGCATGTCTCTTACAAGGGAGATCTTGATCTCTGTGCCGTTTCTTTCTCTCTCTGACCTGCCCCTCCTCGGGAACCCCCTCCAGGAGCTCTGGTAGACCAAGGTGTTTTCGAAGAGCTGGCCCGGGAGTACGTCCCAGAGCTCTACGACTGCATGCAGGACCTGGGCGTCATCTCCACCATCTCCCTGTCCTGGTTCCTCACCCTGTTCCTCAGCGTCATGCCGTTCGAGAGCGCCGTGGTGGTGGTCGACTGCTTCTTCTACGAGGGCATCAAGGTCATCTTCCAGCTGGCGCTCAGCGTGTTGCACGCCAACATTCACCAGCTGCTCGGGGCCAAGGACGACGGAGAGGCCATGACCGTGTTGGGCAGGTGAGGTGGCCGAGGGGAGGCGATGAGTGGACAGACAGACTTACACCAGATGTGTACTGAACCTCAAAGCCCCAAATTTAACCACCCTGAACTGAAGGGGCATGACTGACAGGCCAACTTCGACCTTTGACCCCAATATCATAACTGACAGGCCAACCTCGACCTTTGACCCCAATACTGGTTTTGTGGTTAGTTCAATTTTGCTTGAGTCGGGGGTCACATTGTGTAGATGACATGTAGACGAGAGATTCCCATCTTGTGCGGAAACGCTGATAAATCTCACTTCACTTTGGACTAGATCTATACTGCCTTTGATTAACGTCCCGGTCGTGGATGGTTTAGAGCTCACCCTACCATGAAAGTATCCTGAAAGGTCTATAACCCGTGTGTGTGTATTGAAGGTACCTGGACAGCGTGACCAACAAGGACAGCACCCTGCCCCCCATACCCCACCTCCACTCCCTGTTGACGGATGATGGGGAGCCCCACCCGGAGGTGGACATCTTCAAACTGGTCCGCAGCTGCTACGAGGTGGGTCGCAGAGCGCCGTCCGCCCGGCCGTTCCCGTATCCTATCTGAGGGAATAGAAACGATCCAAAACGAATGCATTCCACTGTACAACTGTGTCGCCCTGTCTGTTGGTTTTGGCGGCTTCAGTTCATATCCCAGAGGTAGAGTAGCAGCAGTATTGACTTTCCTCTGTCCCCTGTGGCGTGTTCTAGAAGTTTGGCTCTATCCGGGCGGACGTGATCGAGCAAATGCGCTTCAAGCAGAGACTCCGGGTCATCCAGACTATCGAGGACACAACCAAACGCAACGTGGTAAAGAACTCTGCTCATCACACACACATTGTATGACACTGGTAAAGCACATCATTTGTGTGGAAGATTTCAGTTTTAGTGACATTTCTTCTGTTATCAGGGCAGTTTGGAACAGTTGGTGTGTGCGTGTGTGCGCATTATTGTGTTAAAAGCTCAATTACTCACTCATCCTACATTTTTCTCTGTTCTTGTTCAGGTCAGAACCATAGTGACAGAAACCGCCTTTAGCATTGATGAACTGGAGGAGCTGTATGTCTTGTTTAAGGTCAGTGAGAGACTGGCCAGCCAACAGAAATCTACAGAAACCGCCCTTTAACCAATAGGATGCTCAAGGGACATGATTCCGTTTCGTTTCATGTCTCTGAGCCGCCGGCGCCGCCTCCTCCTCGGCCATGTACACACACACACAGTCATGCTGCCATGGCAACGCAGAATTATGGGCCAGAATTTGAGCCAGGGCTTAATATCCGGATGCATAAAAAAATTTACTAGCAAGAGCAGTCTTCTCTCTCTCCATTACCACAACATACACTCAGGATATGGGGAAAGACTGGTCCTTACTCAGCATATATCTAATGGGTGGGGATGGGGTTTATTAGGAGAATGTGTAGCGTGGCATAAAAGCACGCCAGGGCACATCATTCAAATCGGGTGCCAAATAAGATATTGTGCCGCGCGACCCAGGGGTGTGACCTGTTACCTCACCTTGACTGGCCAAATTTACCCAAGAACGTAGGCCTCCCCTTTTGGAATCAAGGGTCTTAACAGTGTCACGTCCGGTGGTCCCAGATGGACACCTGCTGTTCAAACCGGGATCCCTTCATGTCGACCCCTTTCTAGGCAGAGCACCTGACCAGCTGCTACTGGGGCGGTACGGGCGGCAGCAATCCCACAGATCGCCATGACCCCAGCCTCCCCTACCTGGAGCAGTACCGCATCGACCTGGAGCAGTTCAGAGGCCTGTTCAGCCTCCTGTTTCCCTGGGCCCCGGCTAACAGCGCCCACTCGGACACCCTGGCCCAGCGCCTTTTCAGGCTCCTGGATCACAACGGAGATTCGCTGATTAACTTCAGGGAGTTCATTAGCGGACTGAGTGAGTGTTGGCTAGCGGGCGGTGGGGCGGGGGGGTGTGTGTACTTGAGTTCGGCGAGTGGGGTGACCTGTCAGAATGGATGCTTCGTGTGACTTTAAATTTTTGTCATAATAAAACGACCAGTACGAAATATACCTTAACTTAAAAATAAAAATAAATCTTTCTACATATATATATATAATCTGTGACCCACTCTAGGCATTCTTTGCCACGGGGATCTGACTGAGAAACTGAAGTTCCTCTACAATATGCATGTGATGCCTGGTAAGTGTGTTTGTGTGTTTGTGTGTTTGTGTGTTTGTGTGTTTGTGTGTTTGTGTGTTTGTGTGTTGGTGTGTGTGAAGCACCGCTCTGAGAACTGGAAAGGAAAAGTAGTCTGTAGGGAAATATCTTCTTGTCTCTCAGTGACAGACAAGTGAGGTGGAAAGAGGTGGATTGGGAGTCAGGAGAGGGGATTTATTTACTGTAAAGACTAGAGGAAAGAAAAGCATTGTTCTATGCTTGGCTGAGCGTTTGTACCACTGCCCAATGTTTCACTTCCCTCCTCAAAACTGCAACAGAATTGTGGGTTAGTGTCCATAAAACCACACTTTGTGTGTGTGTGTGTATTAGTGTGCGCACAACTGCTGTTCGGTACACGAGAACAAACTCTCAGTGTAGATTTTCAGGTTCTTTTGCCCAGCTTTTGTTAATTCTCAGTATAACAGCAAGCTAGGAAGTCTGGAAACGCTGTGGTTTGCATTTTTCCCTTAAAACTGTTGTTGGAAGAAGACCACAGTAATATGATATGTTGGAATGGCAACATGAGTTGACCACTGACTGTTTTTCCGGCGTAAAAGTCAAAGGACATTTTTGTACATGTTAAATAAAATTGAGACCCAAGATGTGATGTTCAGTGGTCCTCTCCCGTCTCCTCCAGAGGTGACCCGTGAGCAGGAGGAACCCGACTCTGCCTTCGAAGCCACCCAGTATTTCTTTGAGGACATCACCCCAGAAACATCTAATGGTAGGTCAGCAACTTCATCTGCACACCAGAGGTGGTGTATGATGTTCCAAGCCAGGTAGCGCTATCGGATTCTCTATAACATAGGTCATCACATGCCACCAAGCATTTTCAAGGATATGTCAGGTTTGGAGTTTTATTTTTATCTTGTTGTACTCCAATTGTGACACATGACCTTTTGACCTGTCATTTCAACTTTGCCCTCTTCTCCCTTTGTGTCCTCCAGGCCTTGAGCCCAAGTGCAAAAGTGAGAAGGACGATGGCTTTGTCAGGGTCACATTCAAGACTGAGAAAGGTACACGCTGCTATGAAACCGTTACGGGTGAATCATTTTCATTTCAGGTTTTTACAGGATCATCTGTAAAACGGTACCCTGCTGACCCACCTCTAAAATAATCTGATCATGATTAACTGGTCATGTTCAAATCACCAGGGTTCAGTTTCTCTATCTGCTTGTCCAAATTAGATGAATAGGACAGACAAACCATGTATTTGTATTGTGATTCTCATTCTATATGCGTCCAGGGCAGCGAAACACCACACACTATGATGTATACCATTCCACACGTTTACTGTGGAATATCAGATCCCTTTCGACAGACACTGCACTGAACCAGGGAAAGAACTAGGCTGCGCTAGCTTAATTAAGACGTGATTAAAGCGTGTGTGCGTGCAAATAACTACACTGGATGGCCTCCACTTACTGTTTTGTTCCACAGACCACTGTGGAAAGCAGATAAAATATTGTGTAGTGGCCAGTTGATTCAAAACATTTGAATAGAAAGGTTTTGAGTGAGTGGTTTAGTTGACTGAGTCTAATCTGGAATGCGTACAGAGGCTGGCTGTTTTTGGGAACGTTGACCTGAGCTAGTAAAAACCCTATTGGCTCCACTGGGAGAAAGGTCATGGTAGTAACATTCAGCAGTGTCGATGTAGATCAATATATCCTTATAGGACAATTCATGTGTGAATGAAAGTATCCCGTAAGATAGTCCCTAATATATGTCTGTTTTCACTTCATAACACTCAGTCATTAGTTCACTGTAAAATATGCTTCCTCAAAAGTAGACAGAAATGAAATCAGAAAGCGAGAATCAGGCAAAAAAAATACCAGGGGTGGTATGTTTTTTGCTTCTTGGAACGAGACAGACTATTTGTGGAAAAAAGCCACAAATTCAGTTGTACAATGCAGCTTTTTCAGACTTTTCTGTCCTGTTAAAAGCAACATTTTCACACGCCATTGGCAGATTCCATTTGCTTTATCTTAATTAAAAAATAAATGTGTAACTAATATGTGTGGAAGCAATTTGTTTTTGTATTGTTGTTTATTGCCTTCTATAAATTGTCAGAGTGCCGGGCTGCTAGCTTAACATCAACCTCTGTTCCCACAGTAAAGAAACTGCAGGCCCCTGATTACCGCAACTACCTGAAACTGTGGAAACAGGGGACAAAAAACAACCTGCAGAACGTGAAGGATCTGCCCAAACTCAACCAGGTAAGACCATTAGAATCCAACCCAGGTCACAGTCCCGGGGGACGAAACCACCAAAAACACTTCAGGTGGTCAACATGAGGCTGTGTGAAGCCGGCTGACCCGTGTCTCACCCCCCTCTGTCTCACCCCCCTCTGTCTCACCCCCCTCTGTCTCACCCCCCTCTGTCTCTGTCCAGAGCCAGTTCATCGAGCTGTGCAAGACATTGTACAACATGTTTAGCGAGGATGCCCAGGAGCAAGAGCTGTACCACGCCACAGCCACTGTCACCAGCTTGCTGCTGGAGATGGGCGAGGTGGGAAAACTCTTCTGCTGCCCCTCCAAGGACCCAGAGGAGGACCAGGAGGACCCGGAGGAGGCCAAACCCTGCAGGCCGGCCCTTGTTGGAGGGGCCCAGTCTGGGGGTGTCTTCCACGAGAGGGTCCAGGGAGAGGGGGAGGAGTGTGATGCCAGGCTGCATGGTCCTGGGAACGGGGACGGCGGTGGCGAACAGCTGTCCGGCATGGAGGACATTAGGTTGGAGGACTCGTCCCCGAAAGACACGGGCACTTTGTCATCCATGCTGATCTCGGACGACGAGACCAAAGACGACACGTCCATGTCGTCCTACTCCGTCCTCAGCACCGGCTCCCACGAGCTGGACGACAAACTACACTGCGAGGACATCGCCGACGACACGGTCCTGGTGCGCAGCGAGAGCGGGCCCCCTGGAGGAGGGAGCGGGCCTCTCGACGGAGGTAGGGCCGGTGGCGGAGGCGGGGGGCTGCCTCACAGCACCAGCGTTGATAAAGACTGGGCCATCACCTTTGAGCAGTTCCTGGCCTCGGTGCTCACCGAGCAGGCCCTGGTGCTTTACTTCGAGAAGCCGGTGGATGTGGCGGCACGCGTCACCAACGCCAAGAATGTAAGGAAAGCGGGGCGCCCCCTGCTGTCCAACAGTGACTATGAGATCTTCCTGTCCGGTTAACGGGTGGTGTTTCATTGGAAATAAAGAGACTTTATAAGAGACGGTGAGGCTCGTATTCTGTAGGTTAACTGTTTAGGAATACAGGGGAAAAACAGTTAATCTACCTTTCTTTCATGTATATGTGTAATGTGTAGTAAAACAATGGAAGTCTTATGCACTTTTTGAGGGCGGGTTTGATGGAGGATGCCAGTCTTGGAACTGAAATGTGTTAACATTTGTAGGAAACCGTGAGAGTTGCTCTTAGCAATGTCTTTTACAAGGTGTCAAGAAACCTGTTTTATCATTAGTGTTAAGCAGAGGTGAAGGACAAGGGTTTTATCGATCTCTGATCTCAGATGGGATCCGGCAGAGCCGTGTTGTATGTACTGTACACGTATTAGCTGACCGTGCTTTAATTTATAAGAAGAAATGTATACATGTTACTACTAATAATCTCAACCGATTAGACTGCTACGTATCAGGGTTTTTAGGTGTTGCGGGCTCACAAACCAATTTAGGAGTTACCTGGCACTGCCCCAGAGGACCTCTGCTCACTCATTTTAATGTGTTAACTGCTAGGCCAAACGACTGACAAGTTGTGGTTAAGTTGTACTCGCTGCTAGTCTGCAAGCCTCTAATTTCCTCCAGTAACAATCGGGTGAATCAGGTAGCATCCAAACCTGAACCACTATAATAGACTGCTGACTGTATTGTACATTTAGAGTTCGCACATTTAGTTCCCACCGATTCAGGTTAAACCAAACCAACATTTGGACTGAAATACTTGTCTTAGAAAAGGTGGAATTCATGCATCTGTCCCTAGAGGTACATTCAGTAGGGATAACACTGTACAGATTTCTGTTTGTGTGGAAGCTTAGCCTACTTAATGAAGTTGTTCTCCTCAATGTCTATTTAACCAGAGCACCAGCACTTTGTTCATGATCCCAAAAAAGGTTTACTACAATCCTTCTTGCACCTTTTCTTTATCAATTCCACTAGCATGTCTTGTCGTTTTCCCCACCCAAACTCTCATTGGCCGAACACTCCAAAAGCTGGTCTTTTTCCCTCAATTTTTTTTATTACGTTATTACAATGTTTTTAACTCTTTGTTTTGTATATTTTTATGCTTTTGTTAGTTTTTATTGGTTTCAGTGTAAATGCTTTGGTGTGTCCCCCTGTACAAAAGCCATGGTCTTAAGCGTCCTGTGCCACTTCAACAAATTACAAAGTGTAGAATAAACAATCCTATGCTACATATTAACAACGCCTTGTGTCTGTTGGGGATTTATCAGTAAGAAGTTTTCATACTGTGGCCTGCGTTACAAAGTATTAAGTGGCATTGAACCAGATAATATAGATCCCAGGCTGTTCATGCTGTGCTCTCATTAGATGTGGAGACATACCGCCCTCTGCTGGAGGAGATAATATTCCAGAATCCGACCAAATGCATTTCTTGGCCCACACTGATGACAGCGAAAAGCAAGGAAGAACTAACTGGAGTACAATGGTGCAGTTCTCTAGCTCTGACAGTAGTGCAGGGTTTCTCCCTGTGTGGGGGTTAAAATTGGAACCAAGTTGTGGTGTGCAGTGGTCCTCTCCCGTCCCCCCCAGAGGTGACCCATGAGCAGGAGGAACCAGACTGCCTTTGGGTCCGCCCGGTGCCTCTCTGAGCATCCAGTGGTAGGTCATCAACCTTATCTACAGTCCAGAGGTGACATGATTTCAACCAAACGTATTTCATATGTTTTGATTGACCTCCTAATGTGAACCAACCTTTTGATAGGTCAATCGACCCCTATGTTTTTTGCCCCCTCGTCCAAGCCTTGACTCCAAGAGGAAGAGGGTTGATGGCTTTCTCTGCCTCAAGACTGAGAAAGGTACAGACTTTAATAAAGAGTTAGGGTTCAAGAGTCTCCCTGTGTTGTATAATGTCTCATTGAAATAATACCATAGGCCACAAAATGTCCCTGTAGCAAGATTTCTCTTGCATATGAAGTTTCAATCATAACTCAGTCAAACCACTGTATGCCAAGCTACCAGGCGTGGGGTCAATTCCTTTAAAATCTGTTCATTGAGGAAGTTAAGTGAAATGCCAAAATCTCTCTTAGCCACATACATTCCAATAATTTTTCTTTTTTTAATTCCTGAATTGACTGGATTGAACTGTAATTGATTGCAATCCTGGAAAGTATTGCTTGCAAGGAAGAAATATCTGAGTTGGATCTTCGCTGGTCTTGCAAGTACAGTTTCCGTTCCCATCTCTACAGGCCCAGGCCCTCAGGCTGTCACATCCGTTCAGGGCTAAGGATGGAGCAGTGGTATGGCCTATGCAGGTGCAGTCTCCTTTCTGTTCTCCACAGGCCGACACTTGGGCCATCAATTGTCTGCTGAGCTGGGGTCAGAAGTTCCACCACATGAGTCACTCACTGAGAACCTTACTGTTGGGACAAATGGGTACCTTACATCCATCTGGAACACAGAGCACCACAGTGTGGTGAGTAAACGTGTTTTTGTACTGTTGCACAAATGGGACTGGGGACTGTAGGCATTGAATCAAACAATCACTTACACGTATCAGAAGGTTTAGGAGGTGACAGAACACCCAGATTTAGGGGTTTGAATGTTCTGCAAAACGTGAAATATAAATCATTCATTGTGGTTAACTTACCACTCCTGGGATGGTTTTTCTCTCACCTTATTATTCTCACCTTGAGAATTGATCAACTTTCCCTCCTCAAGACGAATCCCTTCCTCCATCAGACTCTTCCCTTTCTTCAACAGGGCCCCCTCCTCCATCAGACTCTTCCCTTTCTTCAACAGGGCCCCCTCCTCCATCAGACTCTTCCCTTTCTTCAACAGGGCCCCCTCCTCCATCAGACCCTTCCCTTTTTTCAACAGGGCCCCCTCCTCCATCAGACCCTTCCCTTTCTTCAACAGGGCCCCCTCTTCCACCAGACTCTTCCCTTTCTTCAACAGGGCCCCCTCCTCCACCAGACTCTTCCCTTTCTTTAACAGGGCCCCCTCCTCCATCAGACTCTTCCCTTTCTTCAACAGGGCCCCCTCCTCCATCAGACTCTTCCCTTTCTTCAACAGGGCCCCTCCTCCATTAGATTTTTTTCCATCCTCCATTATCCTCCCTTATCGTTGTTTCCTTCTCCAAGCTCTTGCTTTCTTCCTTCAGAATCATCCCTTCCTCCTTCATCTTGGCTGCCTCCTCCCTTGTATTGGCTGCCTCCTCCTCCATCTTGGCTGCCTCCTCCTCCATCTTGGCTGCTGCCTCCTTCATCCTGGCTCCTTCCTCATTCTCTTTCCTTGTCTTCTCTCTGTCTCCAAAATGCTTCCTGCTCTCTTCATCTCCTCCCTTTCTGATCTCCCCTCCTTCCTGACATCATTCACTATCTCAGCCTTCAGAGAAAGATGGTGTTTTTCCCTTTCCAATAATTTCCTTTCTCCATTGATCTGTTACATCCTTTCCTCCTTCATTCTGGCTGCTTCCTCCTTCATTGTAGTTGCTTCCTCCTTCATCCTTGCTCCTTCCTTGTTTTCTTTCCTTGACTGCTCTCTGTTACTCCAGAACTCCTCCTGCTCTCTTCTCATCTCCTGCCTGTCGTTATTCACTACCTCTGCCTTCAGAGAAAAAGGGTGTTTTTCTCTTTCCAGAATTTTCCTTTCTCTGTTGATCTGTTTCTGCAGTTCTTCTAATCTCTGTCTCTCCATTCTGATCTCCACTTGTTAAATAACCAATTCCATATTAAGCTATTGATTCATCTAAAAGAAGACAATTGTAATATGAAAACCTTTAGGCATTAGAATGTTGCATTTTAAGACCACATAACAATAGTAGGATAGCAGCAGTATCCTGGTATTCTGACTCCACAAGCATTCACAGATTCTATCTGGCATGGCTTTCTAAGGTTGTGTGAATCTTGTGTGATTAATGAAATAAAACACAATCCCAAATGTGAATCTGAAACACTGAATAATCTCTAGATATTCCTAAAATGCACATAGACCCACAATGACAGATAGAGGGAGTGAAACTCCTTTAACTGAAATTATATTCACAATACCTTCTTTTATAAGGTTTCAAAATTACCCTTTAGAAGGTATAGATAGATAATTATTATTTCTTTCCTACCAGGTTCTACATATGTTTCTACTACAGAACAAAAAATTTGCAAATAACCAGGATCCAGGTTCACAAAAACTATTGATCTGTGTTTTGCTTATTTGATTTATTATTTAAGAATTGAATTAATATCAATATAACAAATATAACGGGTAAACCATCTGAGTATACATTCATGTTATTTCAATGCAGTTAATGGGAAATGTCAGAGCCTGATGTTAATTGTTTCCTCACATTGATGTTAGACAACAAAAAACATCATCCATCCATGATTCTTCGAACAGCCATTCCAAACTTTAGATAGAATCTATGGAAGCAATAAAGGATTTGAATTTTGTTTTACTTAATGTTTACCCATTATGTCCAAATCACCTTTCAATATATAGCATACATTTCAGGTGAATTTATGTTTTCCTTAAACCATCCTTACACATACCTCCACTCATTTCATATTGTGATGCTTAAAGTAACCTGATCTTTGTATTGACTGTTTAAGATTACATGATTATATTGCTCTTGGCCAATGTCACCTTCAGAGGAAGGAACCATATAACATTACCTTTTGAAATTGTGAAAAACTCCTTTAATCTCATCTACTAACCAAAATCAAACTGTTAATTAGAAAAACCAGGTACAGTCCTTTGACCAATATGAATAAATGTCAAGCTAGCTCACAAAATATCTGATCAGTCTGTTTTACACAAAAAACATAAACAAAAACATATTTATTTAACAAGCACCTAATTAAGATGTACACATTATATGATATACGACAAAGGTGTTCCTTAATTAGTCTTACTCAGGCAACTGGTGGCCCGTGGGCCGCATGTGGCCCCCACCCCCTCTTTTTGTGGCCCTTGGATGAAATTAGAAAACAGTAAAAGTACAAAAAAACATTTTATTTTGTGTTTGACTACATCATGTTTGACCTTAAATTTGTTGAAAAGTTAGTAATGGAACCAACAAAATCTATGCTGGAAACAACATGAAATCGACCAGAAATAATGTTTTGCATATTTACACACATAACGGTAATTTCAAGGACTATGAAAGCTTTTGTGATGTCTTTCTAAGTGTTGCTGAGAGTGTGCTGATGTTCGAGCCGTAAAACACTCGATAAAACCTATTACAGAAATATCAAAGTAGTGGAAACATCCAAAACATTTAGTGTTCAAAGTGTTCACGCGTTTAATTACACGGCAGCGAACGTGCTGAATTCCAGGGCCGATGCGCAGAGCGGGAAAACGACATGTTCAATAGTAAAACATTGCCCAGATATACATGAACTACCATCAGAACTAGGATGGGTCTAGAATATTTCAGAAACGGACACAGTTCCCTTTGTATGTCAGATCACACCATTGCCATGGTGAGAAAAAGGACTTATTGGATCACGTCCGTGCGGTTCTCTAGCTCTGACAATGGTCCATTGTGTCAGCGAGCCTCCCTTGTCGGACATGCAAGAGTACAGTGAGACGTTGTCACATTGAAGGTGGTGTGTGAAGACTTGGGATAGTTGCCTGTGAAACGCCGTCACTGTGTTGCTCTGATGACACTGGGTGTGGGTGCGTGTGTGTGGAGCAGAGTCCGTACGGGTACATTATCTGGCAATTATTAATCCATAAAAAAACGCTTCGTAGTAATGGATTCGGTTTAATGAGTCTTGTTGTAACCGGTCTGTCTTTTTACTGCAGTTATTATGCAATACGGTTGGTCCCGGTACCTCATGTACCAAAGATGATTGACAAAAAATTCAAAGGTTATCAGAATGTCTAACACTCAAAGACTTTATGGAGCTCTGCTGTTAAAATGACTAATTGGGTTGTCTCTTATCACTTTGACTTTCTGTTTCTTTATGCTATTCTCCCCTGTGCCTGTGAGCATTGTAAGGTAGTTCAGATGTAACGATTATTTGATTAGCATCGTGTTCAAGCCAGACAATGTCCCCAAAACATTTGTCTGTTTTTACCATGAACCTGGCCGGTGAGTCCAGATAAGGACTCTTTCATTGACCGAGACTAGGGTCCATATTTCCTAAGTCCTTAATGTTTTACACAACAAGTTTCCTCTCTACCATGTCGCTAAGCTGGGGAGATGTTGAGAGAGAGAGAGAACTGAGAGGGAAAACACCCCATTATGGAGAAACTTTCTTATCAGCATCTCTTTGAACTTCAGTCACTAGATCACGTCACAACCCTCCCACTTCGGTCACCTCTGCATTTTGAACAGAAGGCAACGTTTTTCCATTAATCTGAAATACCATTTGAACTTTTCCGGGATGTAAGCCCCGTTCAAGGACATGCTTAAGCATAGTTCTCTAAGAAAAATTGAAAATTTTTCATAGTGCCATTTTATTGTAGAGAATTAATGTAGCTGATAGCCTAGGCAAACCAATGAAAATGTGCTAGGTTGGTGCAGCCTGCTTAAGTCTGTGCAAGATGCTAAAAACGCAGGGTTTTTATTGTTATATTTTCGGACAGATCTCCCCTGGTTTGTCATAATCACATAAAAAGAAGCAGCGGCCGTTTCGACAGCATTAACTGTCGTGCATCTGGTTGTTAGCCAAATCGAATGCATGCTCGTCACACTCACTCCAACTCCTATTGGATGAGAGATGAGACGAGCCTCTCCCGTCATGATTGGGCCCCTGGAGGGTTACTGGTGTTATTGGTAGATGTCTCTGTGTATCTTAGTGAATAATAACATCCAGCTAACCCACCTTCACCAACATCATGCCACTGATACTTCTGGTTTTACTGTAGGTCTACCGACAGATGTGAAAATATGTCCAGTGGTCCCAAAATGCATAATCCGTTAAGAACGTGTTAGTTTTGGATGGGTTTTAACAACACGGTGTGTTGAAATATCCACAGACGCTTTTACGGCAGCGGATGCCATCATTTACTATTAGAAAATGAGCCGTGAACACTGTCGTATTGCGGTGGGATGAATGTGTTTGCCATTTATATTTCTTCTGTCAAAATGTCCCGGTAAATATGCTGTTTCTCTCAAGTTGCAGCAGCTGGATGTTGCTTTGACAGTGAATTGGACATTGATTGTCTTGACATTGAGTGGACTTTGGTTTGATCCTTACTCCATAACGCAGTAACGCCTCTCTCTGGGGCTAGTCAGCAAAACATCATATAAATAGAATGGCTGAGCTGCACACACACTTTTTTCCCCCCCAGAGGTTCCCTGGGATAAATACCTGGCCTTTGACATCCTGACGTGGGCTGACAGTTAGTCGAAGAAGAAACTGAATCCCCTGGATAATTTTCTATGTAAGTACTCTTAAACCGATATTGTTAAAAAACTGGATTAGTTAATCGAAGTTTAAGTCTTTAAACTGTGATTGGTTACACCTGTCATGATGGAGTCATTATTGAAACCAATCAGCACCGGTCATTGCCAGGGCCATGGGTCTGATAATCGTTAGCTTGCTAGCAAAGCCAAGTCAGTTTGTGCTTCAAACTAAAAGGGCAATTTCTTGTAATTGCATGTTTTTGTCAAATTATAATAACACTCTTAATATACAGCACATGACCTTTGACGTTTACTCAACTTTTACTCAACTTTTTTCCAGAGGCAGTAGTTGGCATTGCCATTTTTTCGGAATGAAATCTTTTGGAAATGTACATATTATTTACATCTATTAAAACAGTCAAACAACATAGACGACTGTGATTTTGGCTTGAATTCAAATGCATCTTTATTTAAGAGGGACTACATTTTACTAAGATTAAATCGATAAGTAGGTTAAAAGTTTGCAGCAACATCACTGATAGATTAACAATGACAACCAAGTTGAGGTGTCATTCAAGCCCTGTTGGATCTGGTTCGTTTTATAGATACCAACTTTTCACATCGCTAATTCTCTCCAGCCAGATCAAATTCACATAGGAATGACTACTGCGATTTTGAAACCAAATAAATAAATGAATCCCCAAATTTACTCAAGACCAGTATCACAGCATTTTCCATGAATCCCAACAGTAAAAAACTGTATGTACAAGCATTGCCATCCATTTCTCCGCCTCCCTCACTTTCTGTAGAACCAAAGACCATGGTGGGAATGAAGCCCTCCGATACACCCCCTACACTGGGGGTGAAGTTCCTGAGTGCTGGGACGGCGGCCTGCATCGCTGACCTCGTCACCTTTCCTCTGGACACAGCCAAAGTCAGACTGCAGGTACTGGTTCATTGCCCTACCATTGCCCTGAACTCCAGTCTGACGTGCCGGGTTACTTGTCTGCGTTCCTCTACTGTGTTCACTCGCTCAGTGGAGAGGGTCCTGTGAGTGTCGTAAAGTCAGCCTTAGTGCTTTCCTGGGAAGCTTAATACTTGTGAAAACTCATTGATTATCACAGGGACTCACACAGGGACTCACTGACACTTATGGGACCTCCTGTAAAATCCACTCTTTAAAAACACAGAGACCTGTCGGGACCCGAAACATTGACATTGTAGTTCTGGGGACCCCCTGTAACGCTAACTGTCAACCCCAGATTCAGGGAGAGAAAGTGGCATCGGAGGCCACCAAGGGCATCCGCTACAGGGGGGTGTTTGGGACAATCAGTACCATGATCCGGACAGAGGGGCCAAGGGCGCTGTACAACGGTCTGGTGGCGGGCCTGCAGAGACAGATGTGCTTCGCCTCCATCAGAATTGGCTTCTATGACAACGTCAAGAACTTTTACTCTGGCGGAACGGACAGTGAGTGACCAGGAGCCGCAAAAGCATTGTACACTGTTACTAGCGATTGTTTTGTTTTGTAGTAAAAAATAATTATTATAATTGGTGTGTTTTCAGTAACATCGGCACTGTTCATCATAGGTGTTAGTTGAACAGTGCTTTTTTTGTCACAGTAACGTAGTTTACTCTTTAATAGCCAATCCCGTGTTGTTCCCGTCTTCTTCCTAAACCACTCCTGCCTCCATCCCATCCCAGCTGCGAATGTGGGTATACGTATTCTGGCCGGCTGCACGACGGGGGCCATGGCTGTGTCGTTCGCCCAGCCCACAGACGTGGTTAAGGTTCGCTTCCAGGCCCAGGTCAACCTTACCGGGGTGGCTCGTCGCTACACCGGAACAATGCAGGCCTACAAACAGATATTTAACCATGAAGGCATCCGCGGCCTCTGGAAAGGTTTGTTACAGGTGTTGTCTTCACAGTAAAGTGTTTACATACAATCGCTATCCTGTCAATAAAAAAGATTTAGATGAAGCGCAAGTAGAATATATGCACAAAATGAAAGTCAACCCGAACGAATCTGAAAATAAAGCATAGCTTTGCACAAGTTTGCTGTGCTTTCTATGGATATGGATTTCTATGGCCTTGTGGGTAAATTCGAGAACAATGATCGATGGCATCACCCAATCATCATGCTTATTGTTCTCACCAGGCTGTTTACCCAACATCACCAGGAACGCACTGGTCAACTGCACAGAGCTGGTGACTTATGACCTCATCAAGGAGGCCATTCTCAGGCACAACCTCTTGTCAGGTAAGTGGGTGGGATTGGTACATATGGTTATAGCGAGACTGCTGATTGGACAGACAGGCACACACCCTTTGGCTTTTCCTTCAGGTATCTTGCCAGCCTGATAAAAAAATAATTATGCAAGCTTGCACATACTGACCATTCCAAGTCATAGTTTTTCTTTCCAGTTATAAATTGTGCATCATAAATGGGTTTATTGCACCCTACATGACATCAGCAAAAAAGCGAGATATTTAGTGTTGGGTATTTACAAGGTATTACCTGACACTGCTTGACAATGAACTTTAGTGCCTGCATTAATCTTTTACAACAGTGCCATTGAAATCCCCATGGTGCCGTTTCAAAATGGGTTCTTTAACGCACAGATAACCTCCCGTGCCATTTCGTGTCGGCGTTCGGCGCCGGCTTTGTTACAACATGCATAGCCTCTCCGGTGGATGTGGTGAAGACCCGGTACATGAACTCGCCGCCGGGCCAGTATAAGAGTGCCATCAACTGTGCCTGGATCATGGCCACCAAAGAGGGTCCTACAGCCTTCTACAAAGGGTGAGCTCGCAGACTGTAACCTGCACCAACTGTATAAACAGACCTTTGTCCCTAATGACCGGGTCTGGACCAGACAAGCGTCGGTTTGGTTGGACAAAGCGGTTGGATGTGTGTTGTTTTAAGGCCTACATTTTCCACAACAACATATTGATTTAGCTGCTTTCAGGAAAGAATCAAGAGGGATCTTTAGTGAGGTCTTTCCCAGGCTAATGTTTAATTTGTCCTCTCTTGCTCCAGCTTTGTACCCTCGTTTCTGAGGCTGGGCTCCTGGAACGTTGTGATGTTTGTGTCATTTGAGCAGCTCAAGAGACTGATGATGGCAGGAAAGAAGAAGATAGAAGAGAGAAGTTAATATTTTTCCCAGCTGCAATGAAGAGCACTTTGTATTGAATGGACTAACAAAACGCACAAACCCAGACAACACTGAATGCGACCCAGAATCTACACCCTAAAAAACTAAGATTGTCCAGTAATCTTTTTAAGGGATTCTCCAAATTTAAACTGTGATTTAAAAGGGTACTTGAAAGTGCTCCATTTAATTGTTTTGTAAATACCCTGGGTGAAAACTTTTGGGAAGGATTTTTGAATCACTACATAATTATGGTGACATAATTATTTCCCCCCATAGTTGCAATGTAAAAAAATGACCCCAATGATCCCCCAAGGACCGTTTCGTGTGAGTGTGCTGTTGACACTACTGGAAGACAACAGATCACCGGCATCCACAGCAATGATCATGTTGACTCGAGAGGTTCCCATGTGTTTGACTGGAAGAACATTTCATTATGAATCCTTTGTTAAAAATGTAATCGTGAAAAGGGCATTTAAGGTGCATCGACACTGTACGTGGCTTATTACGCTGAACGTTTTCATACCCTGAATTTAGCTTTTTCTCTGCTATGTGGCTTATTGCTCTAAACACAAAGTATGAGAAAAGGACTTTCCTGGGTGAATATATTTTCTCTCCATATTGTTATTTATTTTGGCCCTGCTGTCTCCTTTGGCCTATCTGTCAACCAAGTCCTCACAGACCACTAACAGTTGCGTACAATGGTGCTCCATAATTATTGGGAGTAGTAGGCTTTTTGTTCTTAGTTTCTTGTTTCTATACTCCTAAACTGACAATTGGTTTCACCATTGTGAAATTACAACACATGGGCTAGTTTGGTTGGACACAGATTAAGCCTTTTCTTGGACAAAAAAGCAAGTTCAATGAAGATTCCTGATTGAGCTTGATTATTTTTTGTCAAGGACTATGCATTCCCTGTGAAAGCAGCCTTACACACTGACCTCCTGTTGCAGGGCAGGCAAAGTATTAGGAAATTAGCTGGTTGGGTATTTTTAGTTAGCCAGGTGTGTTCTGTCACAATTTGTGTTGCGACGGCGGTCGCTGTCTACACTTGATTTTAGGATATGAGACTGCTGCAGTGTCTGTTAAAGTGAGGATCCGTGGTATTAACGCTATTTAAGGGAGCCATTCTAACAATAATAAATAACCATTATGAACATATAAAAAAAACCTAAGGCTTCCCAACAAGGTAATAAAAAGAAACTATCTGAAAGCTCAGGAGCATTCTCCAGAAAGTTGACGTGGACCAGCAGAATAATAAAGCTTGTAATACAAGGTGCAAGCCAATAGGATGGCCAGGTTACGGTTTGCAGCAGAAATAATTGTGATTTACAGAAACATCTTTATTACATGATAAACTCAAGACCATGATTACAAAGGCATATTTGAGGCCAAGTGGGAAGTTCTTGGTTGTACAAGTCAATCTCCTGATTTAAATCCAACTGAACGTACCTTTCATTTGCTGAAAATGAGGCCAAAACACCTCAACAACTGAAGAATCACCTGAGAAAATACTCAGGTTTTAGGGGGCCTTCAGGCGGTGACCTCAAACTAAGGGGTGCTACCAAATAAATACTGTGTGAATGGTACATCTGGACATTATATTAATCTGTGCCAATACATTTGGTACCCTAAAATAGTGGAGTGTTGTCATTTATAAAATGTGAAACCAGTATGTACAAAAATAGTTTCAAATTAAACCTAGGATCAATGCTCAATCCTCAGAAGTTATTTGATTCAATATCCAAACTTTTTTTATTTTGTTCCATAACCCACTAAATCTCAACCTTAGCTGAAACCAGACAATGTAACAGCAAACCAGTCAGAACATATCACATCAGATGTTTAATTTATTAACACTGGGCACTTTTCAGTCATTATGGTATCCATACTGTATCTACAAAATTACAAATCATCTTCAAACAGCAGGACACAGTGCATATAAATAAGACAAAATACAAAGTCTGTTTTGGTTCATACAATACCGTCTTAACGTGTGAAGTCGATGGCCGTGTTGTCACCACTGTGATCTGAGCACCACCTGCTGAAATGTGCTGACAATGACGGTATCAAATGTAACCAATTAAAACATGCACAGAGCTACACTTGTCTGTGGTGGGATGTACAACCACTGAGTTATAAAGTAAACACAAATTATTCATATTTTTTGCCTACAAAGAATGTTTCACTCTGGTTATAAATATGTGATTCCTGAGCAAGAACGACATACACAAGAACCAAGTTGCCAATGCTATAAATACTGACATCAACTATAGCCATCAGCTAGTTAATATTATTGTCCAAACTCCATTTCCTCTGAAACAACTTCCCCAGTCTACCGAAGTCACACACAGCCAATGACCTATCACTACGGCAGCACAACGCTATTTCCCTTTTTTATTTTCTACAGTATTGAGCGTTAGAATGGTCATTATGAGGCAGAGTGTTGGATTCCAGTCTCCTTTTCTATATTGCTATGGCTTTGGCCGGAATGATCCATGGAGAACAGACCAAATGAGAACAGATGTATTTTGGTCTGTGGTCTGTGCACATGCTGTTCTTTTTTTAATTGGTCCGTGCACATGCTGCTCTTTTCTAATTGGTCCGTGCACATGCGGCTCTTTTCTAATTGGTCTGTGCTTGTGCTGCCATTTTGAACGTCTTATACTATGGGAAATTGATAGCTATTTTGTGGATAGGTAAATGTGTCATTTTTAGTGGTTTCTAAATGAAATCACTAATACGGATTTAAAAAATAATAATTACAGTTTATCCAAAGTCAAAAGTTGGTAACTTGACTGGCTTACAAAAAGTCTGTAAATAGTTCATTGTAGAAACTCCATGAAAATTAACAAGGATTGTTGCAACTAAATGAAGCTAAAACTCAAAGCGAACTCAAAAAGTCCTGGGAGTGTGTCAATGTGACGGTCACACAAACTGGGATTGAAAAGTTCCTGTCAGGAAGTTGGTTACTTCTTCGACTGGCCAGTCAGGATGAGGGCGATGGCCGGGTCCAGTAGCTGGATCTTAATCTTGTCGTGGAACTTCTCCCTGTAGTGGTTAAACTCCATTATGCTCGCGGGCTCCTCCTCGACCCAGAACCTATCAAACTGGTAAGCCAGGTAACCTGGGGAGGATAAGAGACAGAACGTTAGCGGTTCATCCCAGACAACATGACCAAGCTGACCGCCCAGCCCCTCCTCCCAAGGAAAGACGAGCTGCTGACAGCCAGCGTGGTCAAACTGACGATGTGTTGCCGCCACTCACAGTACAGCTGGTGAAAGTCCCGCAGCTCGGGTCTCCCCGACACGGTGTTGTAGAAGTGGGGTTTGAGAGCGCCACTCTTCAGTAGACTGTAGGCCATCTCCGTCAGGTTAATACCCACTATGGCGTAAGAGTACCTGAAACACGACACGAAAGCTTTGCTCTGACCTCTCGGTACGACGGCACCACGTTTGACACGTTGTGGTTATATCAAGAACGAGCCGGTCAGCCCCACAAATGCAGAATGAATCACATCCTACCCCAGTTTGGGATGGTTTGCGTGGGACAGCACATGTCGGGCCTCCTCTGTGTAGTGCTCGCTGAAGAACCTGAGATTAAATGTAACCCAGTTAAAACATCCCTATTCCAAACGTAAGAAAACAACTGGTCCGAATGCCATGGAGCAAATGCCCCCACCCGGATGCCATTACTCACACGAGGTTTGTCAGTCCCAACATGCCCATTCCTCGGAAGTCTGTCTTGGGGTCATCACCTTGGAAACCAATGTCACCCCACTGTTTGGTGACTCTGGACTCTAGTTTGGTGTCGGGCATCAGCAGGTCCCATAACTGAAGGGTCAGACAAGCCCATTCCTTTTAATATACTTACGTTAAAATGTGGATTTCAATATTGAACGCTCAAAGCGCATACGGGATTTCTTTATGCTTAGCATTGATACACAAATCCTGTAGTACCTTTAAAAGCATTTCCTCGTGTTCTGCTTTATCTGAGTCAAAAGTGTCCTTCCTCAACTCTTCCACGGATCCAAATAAGTTCCGGTATCCCGTAATTTGTAAAAGACACACCTTAAGATGTATCTTAAACCTAAGAGACACAGTATTCATTTGTTATTGTGCCCAGGATAGTTAATGGTCTCGTTGCGAGCCGACTCAGGGATTCAACCTAGGAACCCCTCACAGCTACAGACGCTCTGACCACTAGGCTACAGAATAAAACAAAAGATCGGTATAATGTTCTTACATTGGATCCTTCTGGGTTTTGACATTCTTCTCCCTCACGATGAGATCAAGACACTGATCCACACCGTCCTCCTCCACATCCAGAGCAGATCTTAGGACCTGACGAGAGGGAGCGGTAGAAACCCAGACGTGTAATTGGCTGACAGATTACCCAGTCAGATCGCTGATGATGAGCGTTAAGGTCAGGCGATGAAACGGACCCATGCTGTCCCCACTGAACACTGTAGTGTCGTTAGGAATGTGCTTAGCATGACGAGAATAACAAACATCCGGATAGTGATCTATGGATCTGCTGAGTGGGTTAAAAGTATTGGCCTGGATGAAGTACAGGAACGCCTCGGAGGCACGACTGACTAGATAAGACTATCAAGGTAATGGAATGATTTACAATGCTTACCGGAGATTTGGAGTTCTTGAGGGAGTATTCTGAATTAAGACAAAACAAATTAGAGGATTACATTTTCTTCTGAATTATCAACAACTAGGCTTCCATCCGACTGGTGACAGAAATTCATGCGTGACAAAAGTTCCTTAAATCCACAGAAAAAAAGTGCAATTCTCTGACAGCGTTTTTGACAAACCTTGCTTGCTGAGGATTTTTTTAACATTGTGTGACACTGTAGTACACACAAATGTACGATTTTTGCTTAACCATTTTTAATCTGTACAAAAAGTATCTTCCCATCTCATTTTCCACTCAATAATTGTTGTCACAAAAACGGTTTCAGTGCTGATAGGTTACAGTATGAGATTAGAATGGATAAGAGACCAATCATTGCAATCTCTCGGTTAAACGGTTGTTAAGCATCAATCATCATGTCACCAGAACGAGACCCTAAATATACATTGCAAACAAGCATTGAATTAATCACTGTACACTTCCATATTATTTGATATGTAGCTTAATAAAATGCATGATTTCCCCAGTTGTAGAGTAAGTGAATCACACAAAGCATTGCTTGACTCAAAGTTTTTCTTCAGTATGATGGCTATTCTATCAATAGTCTTTTCCACTGCCACTTTGTACAGACTCAAAAACAGCCCACCCAACCAAATAATTCTCTTGACATCCATAATACTGTATCAAAATATCCTTCTTCCATTTGCCTGGTCGAGACTTTTATACAGCAGATAATTCATTTCTAAATGGTTGGATGGAAAAGTAGTTTCTGTGACAAAACGTCTTCCTATTAAGATTTGGGTGGTGTTCATTAGGTACCAAATGGAGAAAATCTGACTCAAATGTGTTTTGCCCAAAATACATTACATTAAAAACACACCTTGGCTGTAGCGGAGGTGATCTCTCATACCTGCTCTTGTTGTCATAGATGCACCAGGCTTACAGCTGGCACATATCCTCTGCAGCTCACATTTCCCTGTCACCTGTCTGATGAACCACTTAAGCCAGTACCTAAGGAAGGATGCGTAAAAGCATCCCCAGATGCTGCCCAACATGTTCTAAAACAGAAACAAACAGGACGTGTCAGCGGTAGTTCCCGAAAACAACAATGCAAATGAACAACACCATAATCATCCCAGAGGACATACATGGTGGATGGTAGCTACTGATGCCTTCAAACTATGTTTTCAAAGAACTGTAGGACCTCCCAAACATAATCATTAGCCACTGTGTACAAAGCCCAGCATTCAGTGGGAGTGGTTGACATCTATCCTATCAAATACAGCTTAGTGGTCAGGTCAAGTTAATCACTAGAAAGTTATTGTATAGTCTGGTCCTCAGCCTGCAAATTGCTTGAACAAAGATGTCCATGGGTACAGTGAGTTTGTGTGAACGTTTTCTATGCTTCATTAGCAACTTTTGCTTTGTTATGTAGATGTGGCTTGAAGCAAAGTCTTGACAACGTTCTCCATCCCATAAACCAAACCCTCCCCGCTCGTGAACTGGTAGTACAGAACAGCACAATTTCAGAATTGAATAAACAGTTAATACTAACTGTCCAAAGAATAGATATGTAGTATTTAACCCTTCAGCGAACTGTCACGCAAACAAATGTCGATTGAAAATGAGTACGTATATTGGAGGATGTGATTGGAAAGGATGGGAATACTATTTATTTTTTACTTAAAATTCTGAAATTGCACTTGCATTCCATGCCGACAGTATCTTAATCCTGTTTAACATTTCAGAAGAAACACGTCCCATTATACCACCTTTTAAATAACATTTTTATGTTATAAATGTCTAATAATTGATACCGTTAATTTAGGTACCCGTTTTGAGGACCTGAATGTGTTGCTATGACTACAATTGCAACAAATCTGAGATTGGGAAACATTTGCTGCTTAATATCTCAAAATTATGCTTTACAGGGATATTAAACTTCTAGTTGCAATATCTAGATTTCCAAGTTAGTAGACAACGTCTTATTCAGTCAATTAATAATTGGTACCGCACAAAGCAGGCAATACATGTAAAGCTCCAGAACCTTGGGTTTCGAGTAAGGAGTTGAAATGAGAAAAAAAATTACACACGAAGAAAACGAGATGCCAGATTGTAAATTGAGTTACTTCTTCAGCCTGTGTTTTCACGCTAATGACTATTGTTGGCCGACCGGCAACTTTCCTTTTGTTTACAAGTTACAAGAAACTGACTAGCCTGGAACAGCATTCAACAGATGTCTGCTACTAGCTAGATTTATGCTATTTAACGTTAACAGCGGCTAGTTAACTAGCTGATCAGTACTTAAAATGTTGGCCGTTTAATGGACTGTGTGGCAATTAGCTAGTTCGCCAAAAGAAACATGTTAATACAGCTACACATTTTGAACTGGCTAGCTATTCATTTGTCCTCAAAAGTTAGCAAGCTACACAGTTCTGGCTAAGGTAAGCTAAGCTAGCGTTATATGTACTGTAGTTACTACCGAATGTATATTTACCTCGAGCAATCAGAATTTGTGTGCCAGCAGTTATCCCTTTGTTTGAGTTAACAGGACAAGGATCAGATGTCACGCTAGAGTTATTCACTTCACAAAGGAGAACATCTAATTTTTCAGATAAGCTAAAACACCAATATATTCATCTGATGCTAACAAAAGTCGTTTATCCAGCTAACATTCATTCCTACCTCTTCTTCTATTAAATGAATTTCGAGGGACAACTGCACTACCGGAACTTTGGCGCCGCCTGTTGTCTGTGATCTGATGGAATCGCGTAATTACATATGTAGATGTGTGATAACAAAATAAATATTTGCCGAAAAATATTCAACAGACATTCGGATAGATCTATGGTAATGTTACGCTTGCTCGTACTAAAGAAATATTTCGCGAAACATTTGGTTTGGCATAACAAAAACATCACATTTGTATTTATTTTATAATAATAGGTCACGCCCATTTTACTCTTTAACATCTAAAACAATTAATCAACGTGCTTTGCTAAAGAAAGCCTAGCATTCCAGATGAGTGGTGGATTTATGAGTCCAACAACTAATGATGTTCTTATATTGACACTAAACGTGTCAGGTGTTTTAACCTTTATTTTAACAGGTGCATTTTAATGTGCCATTCGAACAACTTCCCTGATAAAGGACAATGACCCTTTCAATTCCCTGGGGCATTTGGATTCAACAGAGCAGAGGAAAGAATGCCTCCCACTATCCCTCCAACACCACATCCAGTAGCATCTGGTCTCCAGTCCAGGAACTGAACAGGACCGATTCCACTCAGATTCTGCAGACCAGGCAACAACAAAGCTTTGTATATTGCTTGAAAAGGAGACTGATAAAAGAATTACAGATAAACCAATATAGCTCATTTAAATAATTTAAATACTTTGACCAACGATCGATTACGGTGGAACAACCTATTTATGTCAAGGAAACTTTAGTTACACACTGCTCATTATGTTGAATTTTTTGGAGGAGCTAGACGGTGCCTGGATCAAGCCAATTACTGAAATTTTCAGAATACATTGTGATTCGGAGTGAAAACGTTACAGAAGTCGATAAAAACAACTCCGTGCCCCAATAGGAGGCAACCAAGCAGAGGCAGGGGTGGTCCTACTGCTAACTTGATTATGTGGGGGCATTGGTGGGACCAATACAAAACAAAATGCGGCAAAAGGGACGGGATCTGAAGACTGTAGGGACTGTACTGGTTCATCCACTTGTTTGAATTAAAACGTGTGTTTGGCACTACACCTTCCCATGGTTTCTTAACCATCACAACTGAAAGTCCAACCCATTTTCACTTGGCTCCAGTGTCCCAAGATGAATCGTTTTGACCACTAACGTAATAGGCATTTATAGTCCTGCTGTCGAGTAGTAGGGTGACAGATAGCCTGGTGGTTAGATTGTCTGGCCAGTAACCAGAAGGTCACTGATTTGAATCCGCAAGCCAACTAAGTTTAAAATTGGTTGTTGTGATCTTCAGCAAGGCACATAACCCTAATTGCTCTTGAAAAACCTGCTTTGGAGTGTCTGCAAATATTTAAATGTATAGCGGCTTTGCTGATGCAATTTAGATTACACTTTATATCTAGTGTCTGCTAAATTATAAAAATGTAAATGTATAGTGGATTTACGGATGCAATTTAGATTATACATTGATATAGCCTGCAGAAATGATGACAGAGAGAAAAAAAATCATAGGACATGTGTTTGTCGGCATGTTGAAATAATAATTACGGTTGGAATCCAGTGCAGTTGTACTAGTATTAACCACATCAATATTTATTATTTCTCTTCACATGGGGACCAATACATTCCCAGCCTTAAATAATGAATATGTATTAGCCACCTGTGTATGTCTTCAGAGGTGGAACCTCAACAAAACGTGTCGGACCGTAATACATCGATAATAAGGGGCAGACTTGCCTAGTATTTCCACTAAATTATTCCGATAATTGTACTTATGTACGATAATTGGTTCAAATATTAGGTCGTCAATTAAAAAAAATCATGTTAACCAATGAATGGTGAGTATGCATCCATTTAGGGTTGCTGTTAAATATTTTAGTATTCAAGGAATTTCAGCATAGATTTTTTTCATTTGTGAAAGTTTCTCTTTGTGTTTGGTACTGAAGATAAAGCAGGACTTCTATCAGTCACATTTGATGTTAATACAATCAGAGGAGTGGTTGAAATGCGCTTGCAAAGCTTCAACAGCATCAAATGGTTGTCATTACTCTGTTTCACGAAACACTGATATTCCGTTTTACACTACCATACCAGCCACTCATACCATGGTTTCCAAAACGTGTCACAGCGTGGAAGTGAGAATTGGGGACGTGAGAAGGGAAGCGAGGAACCGAGGAGATCCTCTATCAGATTAATTTGACCTGAAGGTCTAAAGACTCCACTGAGGGCACTGATGTCGAAAATCATGCTGTACCCTCTCGTAGTGGAATATCTTCATTGGCTCAGTCACTGAGTACTCTGTGGGGTAAACATTTAATCGTCAATACAAATGCAGAGTCGCATCTGTGCGATGAAAATGAACAGTAAATAGCCGCCGCTTGAACACAAAGTGCTGCAGTGACACTGTCTGCATGGGCTGGTCCGGTTCTGCCAGCAATGCAGTGAGTTGTTAATAAGACTGAGATATGTTGTTACGTTATAAAGGACAACGGTATTGTCCCAAAAAAATAATAAATTGGTTCTATGCCTGTCCCTCATTAAGTGTCAAAGTGTGCACTTCTCTCGCTCCCACAGAGCGTGGTAGATCAACAGCAAATGTTAAGCCGCAAGGTTAAACAGTCCTGCAGAGCTATAGTCTATACAACTTTGCCGAATGCAGTAAATTTACAAGAATTAAAGAAATATTCTGTCACAGCGAACAGACACAATTGTTCGTAAGATATATGATTCGACGTGACACATTTAGGTAAATTCTTCACAATGTAACCTGTTTTCAGGTCTCGGCCAGGCAATGGGGTTAGCCTACATGCTACAACCTCACTTCTGTGGGATACAATTTTTTATGTATCCCACAGTATGTACTGTTGCAAACATGCTACAGTACATACAGCCCTTTTAATATATTCATAGGTTTAAGTCGATGCGTAATAGGCTAAAATATCAAGTCTTGTATATAACACAATAACAACTTTGCACTAAACAAATAAGCAAAACGTTTCCTACCTTTAAGATTAAACAATATCTGCATGATTTTCTGCAATTACAGCCATTCACCCAAATCTATCAACAGGCACTAAAGTTTCAGTTTACATTAGGGCATGCATAGCCTATTGGGCCTTTTTACTTTGTTAAAAAAAACATTTAAACTAAGCTCCTGAGGAATTTATGAGTTATATTCTTAAATAATTTATGAATAGGCCTAAATATAATTATTGTTGAAAAAAAAGTCCATAAGAACACCGAATGTTATTCGTTTTTACGTGAAACATTGGTGATATACCAGGGCTTGAAAAAACATATGTCAATAAATGTTAATTGATTTTTTTTGTTGATGCCTCTGCAGTTGTAGTCTCATACCGTGCTAGTTGTTTTCAGTTTTTTAGTAATTGCAGTGCATCCAAAGGGACCGCAAGAAAGCTCGCAGAAAGAGCTGACCACGATCTGCAAGCGCCAACGTACGTCTCCGTGAAGCGTAAAGCAAGTTTGATATGATAACTGCTCGTAGGATCATCGAACCGAATAAGCATGAGTCATAGCGCCCAGTCTTGGCTTTAAATCTTCCGTCGACCCTCGGAGCAAATCGATACTCCAATGTTTGACCCAATTATTATTTACCTTCTCTGATCAGACCCATACAGGACCACTCTGAAGGCGTGGCTTTATGTCACGGAGACGCGCTTGAAATAATTTCATTGATATTCAGCCGGGTACCTGAGCAGCACCGTGAGAACAAACAGTGGCTAAATATCGCAGTGATCAAACCACGAATATGATATGAATCCGAGAATACACCGCGGCAGGTAAGCGTTCTGTTATTATTTTGACCGAAGTGCACTTAAGGTAATTAGTGTACAGATGATGAATTCGTCTGCAAGGTCAAATATGAATGTAAACTGCAGGGGGGTACTGAAATTCCTATATAGGCTGTTGTGCCTATTGTAGTGGGGTTGGGCAGTGGACTACCATCAATCGCAAGGGCTGTATTGTTTCTCTCCAAAATGTACACTGCATTTTACCGTGCTTCCTTTGTTTGCTGTTGGCTGTGATATCTTTGTTTTTGAATTTCCGTTCACTCGTAGGCTATAATGCCTGGGGTAGAAACTAATTGCAGTCAGAATATATTTCTTGGGAGAAGAGACCCTTATGTGACGAATGCATAGTCAAGTGAATGCATAGTCAACTATATTCTACTGATTGGTTTAGGCAGTGTACTGGTTGGGTGTGTATAGTATATAATTTAATATGAGAGAATTATCATTTTTATTAGTGCATAGTTTATTTCTTTCCAGCCTCGATCCATACTTCCATTTTTTCCAGTCACTGGTAACTGACCTATAAAAATTATCTTCTATAAATGGCGTCTATGGGGAGACTCAGGCAGAAAGCCTACAAATAACAAATCCCCAATGATATAGTGCGACCACTAAATTGTCATGATCCATTCCCAACTCCCCTGTTGCTTTATAAGATTTATAATGATGAGAAGTGCATGTCTGTAATGTCTCCACGTCAACACAAGAGGGGGAAAACCTCAGTAGACATAGATACAGTATATTTCACCCTAATATACTGTACACACCCGTAAACCCCATCAAAATGTCTTTCAAAGGTGTTGAGTATAGCAGAATGACTGCTGTATTATCAGAAACATCAGCATATGCATGATTAATAATGAATGCTGCTGTCAGGGAGTAACTACACGCCCCCATATCAGTGCTATATTGTGAAGACAATGGCTTCCCTACGCCACATGCCCCTTTAGGACTTAGAACCGGTGAGCAGCAGGTTTGCAATGTTATCTTGGTAAGTAATGAAAGGCTTTTAAAATGTGTGAATTGTTGCATTAGTCCAGTGTGTAACATAACATGCGGTGCGATAACATTTAGATACAGGGATGTTCCTGTATAGTCGGCTACCATTGTGTTGTTTGTCTGTAGACTATATCGGATTCAGTTTTCTTTAAACAGCAATTAAAACGTTCATTGTATTCACTTTAGCCATCACTAACTAGCTAAATAACCGTTCACTAAAACCAAACCACATATGGAATTGATATTGAATGTACTGGAGATTTTTAAAAGAATGCTTATGGCTTTTTAAAGACTCTTAGATTGGAGTTTCACTTGGCCCATGGACTCATTTTAGGATGAAAAATCATCTGACGAGCAGACAATTTTTTAATGAATTGTTAACATAAAGTAGACAGTTTACAGCTAAGACAGAAAATTTGATAAAACATTAATAATGAAAACAGTATAGTAAATCCACAAGATGCGTACTACTAGCGTAACCATGACCAGTATTCATTTAGCTTGAAAATTATTGTGGTTTGTGGATCAGTTTTACCTTTGAGATTATTGTGAAGAGATTGCATCATCAAAGGAGATCGGATCTTAGGTCACTGCACCTGCTTTGAGGGGCGTCATGAATCAAAACAGGCTCTAAATGCAGGTGTGTGCCTAATGTATTCATCTCCCCCTCCTCTCACAGACCCCAGACAGAGAAACCCACACTTATATTTATTGTTTTGTGCAGAAACAAAAAGGTCACAAGTTCTGGTTATTTTGTAACACAAAAGAAGGCTAACCTTTCCATTGGCTGAGAGCACACCTAATTATGATTAATGATTTTATAAGACCAATAAAACACAGGACACCGAATGTCATGTTGTAGTAGGCTAGCAACTTAGAAACGTTTTTTTGTACTTTTCAATGTCAATGTCCCCCAAAGACAATAAGCTGTTATGAGAGGACACCCAACTTAAAAAATGTTATTGTCCTGAGCCGCCAATGAAGCTACTCAAGGAAATCGTAACACTGCTTCTCTACACATTTTGTGAGGAGACATATGTATTTTAGGCTCTACGTACATTCTGGTTAGGGGTCTCTTCAACCATCCCCTGAAATTATAATAATATTTGGGTTTTGGCCCTCTGGGTCGCAGAGCTTGTACCCTGTGTTCCTGTCAGGAAATAAGATCCTGGGTGTCGCAGAGTGAGACAGACAAGTGTCAAAGCTATTTGCATATTTATGGAAATGCAGTACATGATTATGAATGGAAGGGTTTAACAACAACAAAAATTTGGTGTGTATTTTACTGACATCAATCTTGATTTTTGTGAATCATATTTATATATATTTTTTCAAAATATTTGGCCCGGCCACCAAATGTGAAAACCCCTGACCTGGAATGACAGACGCTTAGAGTCAGCATGTACATCGGAATGAGACAAAATACAGTTGGGACGGACTATTACCCAGGATGTGAATGCAATCGGTGATAACGAAAGGAGTCAGTATAGGGCTGGCTGTCTCCTAGTTTGCACTGTATTAGATCTGAGTAAGTCAGGTTCTTTTACCCAGTTTGGGGCCGATACCAGCCGGCATCTGTCAGTACATGGGAGTTGACTGCCGAAAGCGTAGTCGGCGGTTGAGAAACCAATTCTCAGGGGAACGCTCATTTCCCTTCACACCTCTAAAGGGTTAGACGTGATTTGCAGCGACAGCCCAAGTCACCCTTCAAGGGCCGGGTGGGGCAGTCAGAGGCGTGCAGCAGTAGGTCACTTTCTTAAAGTGTGAATATACATACACCAACTGTGCGGCTTGGAAAGTCCAAATCCCATTTCAAATACTCTATAATATACAATACCTCATATTTCCTTCCTGTACTAAAAATAACACGGCGCAGCCTTTTAGATGGTCCGTCTTTTATAAATCATGTTTCTTTTTGAGCGGGTCACTGCGCTCTCACTCGTTCACTGTCTGGAGTCTACAGCTACAGGCTTAGACACTGCCCGAGATGTATTTTTGGATGGTGGGTGCTCGTTTGGCCTACATAAAAGCCAATACTGTCTGATGTATTTGAGCCTGCAATTCAACATATTATGTTTGGTAGCCTGGCTACAACATCCAGAAACTTAAATGGTCTGTTTTCTCTGAATAACTATAGCCCAATGAGACATTAACTGGGTAAGTGATATCATAATTTTTTTCAACAACATTATAAACGCTAGAGATAGTGTGAGGGAGATAATAAAAATAAATCTTTTTGGACACTGGTTGTAAAAGTGCAGTTGTTGAGCTAAAACGGAATGCTGAAAATTGTGTGATACAGTACGTAAACATTTCTGTCCCATGTCAACAAAACTATTTGCTTTCATACTTAGTATTTAACAGCTTACTGAAGTTTGATACTAAATCTACTTATTTATTATTTATATACACACCATGTACTACACATGCAGCCCAAAATGGAAGGTTTAAAACAGTATTTTGTAAATCACAGATGTCCCGAGCTGCATCTTTAAGGACGCATTTCTGGGTTTACAGAAATACTTGAATTGACTGAAGCTTGCTGAAGAGTGTGTTGTTTGTGCTTGGACTTGATGTGGGCAAACATTTTGCTGGTGTATAATTAACATCAGGTTTGGCATTGTCCTATCGAAGCCTTATGTGCCCAAAATGGACTCAAAGTCTTCCCAATGCATCATTTCAAATCTGTTCCTAGTCACCACAGGCTGAAAGACAAAAAGGCCACAGACGCCTCCGTGTGCAACCCAACAGCTCAGATCAAAGCAGTCGTCATTTTCTTGGGCTTTTTGTTAGTTAGTATAGCTATTATCTCATGCTCTGTTTACAGACTCTGTGCATTCATTCAGTTCTGGTGCTAGCGCTTGGCACGCAGTCTTAATTGTGATGGATAGTAGGAGTCAGGAGTAAGCATTAGGTGTGTCAGGGATTTCAGTGTGGCTGCCTGAAACATTTCCATAAGTGGTTGTTGGAAAGCTCCAGCTCTGCAATAACACACCAGTGAGCAATCGTTCCACAGCGCTCACTCTGTCGTTTTTGATCACTTCGAAGTTAGACATTAATGAAGTCTCATGTCTTTTTTGGTTTTCTAATATCAAAAGTGTAGAATATAATTTTTTTGGTTACATGGTGTGAGGTAATGTACAGTGATATTCGCACTTGTTTGAGACTAAAACTATTCCTGTTTTCTTATAGGGAATTGCAGACAGGAATTGTAGTCAGCTGGTTCAACTTCAGAACACCTCAACAGCAGTAATTGACAAGACTCTTTAAATACAAAATGGGAACCAACCCGAAAAGGACAGTGACTGTCCAAATGGTTCCCCAGCTCGCTGGATTGGACGTTCTTGGAAACAAGGAGTCTAATGCCAACTGGACTAAAGAACCTAACCTCAACCTCAACCAGGGCTGTCCTGCCCCTAATTCTACAGAACACACGTGGGATAATGTGTGTGCGACCACCACCAACACAACATCCCGTATCCAAACAACAGGCCAGAGGGAACCTGCCGGCGGGGTTGTGGTAACGTCCACACCTTTCTCGACCAACACCGTCAGAGGAAAACCCTCCCCAGACCGCGTGATTGGAGCAGGGCAGTCAACAGGCCAAATGGCTCTGACCTGTCGAGGTGTGAGCGCGGCTGAGGTGACGCCTGAGGGCAGCAGGGACGGCAACGCTAACCTGACACCGTTAACCCCCACAGCAGCCGGCGAGGAGAAGGAGCAGGATGTCCGCGAGGCCAGCCTGTCGCCCGCTGCTACATCATCAGTGGCTGATGTGCAGACAAACTACTGCAGAGCAAAAGAGCCCGGCGGAGTGGGGGAGGGGGACACAGAGCCCCGGCTGCAGCCCGCAGCGGTAGGAAGCACCACAGCCGCAGTGTCCGCAGCGGCTCGAGACAAGTCACTGGCAGTCGGGGACAACAAGGACACGACCGCTAAACAAAGACGCGACACGACCGCGTGTGCCTCCGACTCGCTGATGTCGCTGACAGCTCTCAAACAAGATACGGCCAAGGGGTCTTCAGTCAACACGGGAGCTCTGTCGCCCGGCAGATCAACAGCGGCTGGCGACAACGCAACACAGGGCCCCTCGCTGTCATCCGGCCCCCCCACCGTCGTCACTACCACCAAGCCTGCTCGGTCGGAATGCCCTCTAGAGGCCTCCAAAGGGGGTACGCCGGGGACAATCTCTCTGAAACCTTCCAACAAAATGGAACACATCGAAACGACTGAGACATCCCAGACAGAACCAAGCGATAAGAACGTTGTAGCTCCAGTCAATGCCACCACCGCCATCATGTCTCCATCAGACAGCAAGGCAGACATAGAGCTTAGGAACAAGGTTCAGAGTTCAGCTCCTCCCGAGAAGAGTGATGCAATACCTTCTTCAATAGCAAACAAGCAGAGCACCTTAGAAAAACACCAGGGAGAATCATCTTCATCACAGAAGGAGTTTCCCTCATCGGCTAAGGCTGCCCAACAGACCCAGAATCAACAGACCCAAAATCAACAGAAACAGAACCAACAGAACCAACCGACCCAGAACCAACCAATCCTGAATCAACAGATCCAGAACCAACCAATCCTGAATCAACCGACCCAGAACCAACCAATCCTGAATCAACAGATCCAGAACCAACCAATCCGGAACCAACAGCAGTCTTCCAACCACCATTCAGCAAGTGTGGTCGACGAAGTGGTCCAGACTGCCTTCGCCTCAGAGCAACCTAAAGCCCACTGCAAACTTTACCGAGAGGCATCAACCATGACCCGCACCCCAGTCACCACCCCCACCCATTGCAAGCAGTGCCAAGACGCAGAGATCCAAGCAGTGGCTGATGTGTGTAGCCGGGCAGTCTCAACGAGCCCCAGTCTGTTCCCTCTGCCTCCGCCCTACAGGTCCACCGACAGAGGTGCTGCCCTGAGGGACGCGAGTGGCATGGTGCCCTCCCACCACACCCACACAGGTTGCGATCCACCATGTATGCCGCCGCCTAACTACCCAGCGGATCTCCGGCATGGGTCGGACCGGTTTACCCTGGAGGCGGGGTCGTGCTCGAGTCAGAGTGCCGGGGTGGTGCTCCACGCCGAAGAGGCGATGGCAGCCCTCCATGCGGAGGTTGCCAGGCTGGGGGCCAAGCCTAAAGACGCAGGGTTCGGTGGGTCGACAGCGCTGTGCGACCCCCAGCCCAGTGGAGCCCTCCAGCCTCTGCAGCCTGTCTACCAGATCAACATCGAACCATGTGGCAGCCAAAATGAGCCGCCGGCTAATCTAAATTGCCACCAGCCTCGACCAGATGAGACAGCGCACTCCCGTCCAAAGCTCGAAGCAACTGAGAATCTGGTAGTGTCAAAGGACATTGAGGGTGCGCCAACGCAGGCCGCTTTGCCTCCAATTGCAAAAGCTCCAACCTCCCAACGTGAATATTCCGTCCCGTCGGCAACTGCCGAGAGTAACAGCAAATCCACTGGCTGTACGGCTGCTCACCCTTCTCAGTCAGCATCTTCCTCTACCAAGCCCGACCAGGCCCCAACGCCCACCTCCAAAAAGGCTGAGGATGCTAAGCCTGTGAAATCTACGGAACAGCCTCGAAGCAAGCCAAGCAGCCAAAAAGACCAGATGGGCAAGCAGTCCTTTAAATCGGCAAAAGAGGGCCTCGTTAAGGGGGTTGGGGGCGTTAAGGCTTTGTTGGGCAAGAAGAAGCAGGAGCAGCTGGAGCCGGAGAGGAAGGAAAAGGAGAAGGGAGAGGAGGAAGGGAAGCAGAAGGCTGAGAAGAGCATTCACGATGTGCTGTGGGACGAACAGGGGATGACCTGGGAGGTATATGGGGCCTCTGTTGACCCAGAGTCCCTGGGATTTGCCATCCAGAGCCACCTGCAGTGTAAGATCAAAGAACAAGAGAAGAAGATTGTGACCCAGTCATCACTCAGGAAGTCCGTGTCGCCAGACTCGCCTGCAGCCAGGGCTAACAGTAGAAAGACCAAGAGAAGGCACCCCAGTGTTTTCAGGGCGATGCTGCGAAATGTCCGACGGCCCAAGTGCTGTGCACGCCCCGCCCCTTCCGCCGTGCTGGAGTGAGAAGCAGAAGCCGCCAGCTGATTGGAGCAGACACTGTCACCCGACTCCCATGTAAACCGGGCCGTGTTTCCTCTTGTTATGGTCCTTCCCATGCCAAGACAAGTGTGGGTCACCCTTCTAGTCAGATGTCGTGGTGTTAAAAAATCCCATTAGGCGAGGTCGGCGATGATTGAAGAGAACGAGATAGAAAGCAAAACCGTGAACAACTTCGTTTTATGTTATGAAAAACTTTCTTTTTTGTCATAGAAGATATTATATTGAGAGAAATTCTAATGGTGTTTAAAAAGGAAAAATTGCAATAATAATATCTTAATGAAACGCATGTTTGTGTTAGTTCTAATGGCAGTCAACCCATATCACCTCCACTATGAAGTCCTGGTCTATAAAGTACGTGGCGCTGGTCTTTGGTCATACGTACATTTGTTACTGTCAGAATAATACCCTTTACAGATGATCTTGTGCAACCTGATATCACTATTCTCAGTGCGGTGAGAGCATTGTGGTATACGTACCTTTATGTTCCGGGTGTGTTGTACACCCTCTGTTTATACCATTAGTGTATAGCTCTTCTTTTCTTCATTTGGCAGATTTTATTTTCAGTGGGTTACTTCTGATTTTGTCTTGATAAAGAACAACAACAACTCGGCTGTGCTTGTTTCTGTACGTCGTACAGTATATACAATTTGATTTGTGTGCATTTAGGGTGTTCTATATTTGAACCATGTAATCTTCATTTAAAAAAAAAGAAAGAAAACAAGGTGAAGTCTTCCGAATTTAATGTATAGGTGTTTCTTGCCTCCCTCTTCCCCACGACGGGAGTTCCTCAGGTATAATGTGATCAGACAGGACGGGGTAGAGTGCTTGTGGGTTTATGAAGGAATTATCAAAGGGGTAAGGGGAAAATAGGACAACCCGCATTGTCTGGATATTGAGTAATCAATAGCGGTCATGCTAACTGTATTAAACCAATATTACAGCTGAGAGGAAACGATTGAGAGAATTTGATTGTGAAAAGTCTCCATCAATAACCACCCAACATTTTGTCTATGGAATTGTAGTCAATTTTGTGACTCAACCATTGGTTTAAGAACACATACAGCGTGTTGCGAGGCAGCGCCGTCACCTCTGGGAAACTGTGGTACCTTGGAGTTGCCGTTTTTCATCCTCACTACAATGATCGACGTCACGACTTTCCTGTCAACAGGTCATGTGACCTGTACGGGTCAGCTTGACCGGCTGCGTTTACATAGGCAGCAAGATTCTGATCTTTTCTGATATGAGTACATGATACAGGTTTTATTGGCTGTCAACAGACACGTTGGAATCAAGCTACCTGTGCAAATGTAGCCACAGACTGTTGTAATGGATTAGCTATAGACGAGTGTCATGCAATCACAGCTGCCTTTTCCCAAAGCAATCCTCTAGATGTAGTGGCACAAATTAGTGTGTATATTACTCACCATTCCCAAACCCATTTCTCATCCTATAATCTGTCATTAAAATTCTATTAAATTAACAGGCTTACCAAAGCTCGGACAAAAGAAATACTTTCAAACAACTTGCAAGTTAAATCGTTGAATATTTTAGGAAAAATATAATTGCAAACAAAGACTTGCTCAGAGGCTTAAAACAGTTCTTTTTTTAAAAACAATCTACACTTAAAATGCCATAACACTTGCTAGATTTTTTTTGTCTGGGCTTTCCGTCTTTGATTGGATAACTGAATTTCTTTGGGCTTTATTGAAGCCAAATATACGGGCAAGCAGAGCCAATTGGAAGATGAATCTGCTTGCATATATTAATTAAAATGCTTCACTTTACCAGATCAGATCGATTTTCCTCTGCATTGCTATTAAGAGTCGTACAGATATCAAAAGCCTGTAACATATGGTGTATGCTTACAGACGTGTGGAATTGGGAATATTCACTGACAAACTGTCTGCTTTGACACAACCTCTCTAAATGTGTCCTTTTATATTTCTAGTACATGCTGTTAATTCTTACACAGCTTGCCAATGATATGTTTTTAAATCACTGCGTTGGTCACAGTGGTTTGTAAGGTTGGGTGTCCTGGGCTGTCACGTTCCTTGTCAAAAGAACACGTCATCCCAGTTTCTGATTGGGGTAGCCATGGAGAGGTGCATCGTTGACCTCTGTTCTGACAAGTCTCGACCTTTCACAGAAGATGTATTGAAATTGGCCGGCAGCAGCTGTTGCTATGTAGAGCTACACTTCTCCCTAAACTCTCGTCTTTCTTCATCCTTGTGTCCTCTCTCTCTCAGTCTGTTATTTGTGCTCTGACTCTCTCTTTCCTCCGGGCTTCCTTACTCTATCTCTTCCTCACTCTTTGGTGTCTTCTCTTGTCTGTCCGTAGATCACACCCAGCCACAGTCGACTCACTAGAGTTAATCTTGCTCCTTACCCTGGCCTTAATTAGCTGGTGTTTCAATATTTTATGTCTCCCTCGTCCATTCCAGATGGACAGAGAGGGATGCAGGGAGAGAAATGGAAATGGATTAAGGAAGGCAGAGAAAAAGATGTTGCGAGAGGGCAAGATGGAGAGTAAGAAATATGAGAAGAGACAGGGAGGAAGAGAGACAAAGAGGGAGGAAGGGAAAGAGATATGGAGATGGAAGGAGCGATAAATGAGCTCTCAGAAACGCCTGACAAAATATCTCCCGCTTTGCCATAGTAACTAGAAGCCTTTATTATAGGGTAAGGCTTGAATATTCTAAATGACCCATTATACTGCATCCACTGGCTGTGTACTATCCCTACCCAGTTTAGTCCTTGAGAGATGACATTATTAAAAAGCAGAGCATCAATCAAGGTTATGTCGAACTGTTTGAGTAATGTAATGTAGTATAATGATTGTGTGTGTGTGTGTTTGTGTGTGTGTGTGTGTGATACCAGAGGAAGTCCCTGGCAACTCGAAATGTTACTATTAATGTCACACGCAGCCCCGGTACGGTGCAACTTGTATAAGTGTAACTAGACAACTGGAGAGGCATCCTCCGGGTGTCCCTGGCATGACTCGGAGACGTCTGGCGTGACAGTGCCGACAAGGCTTCGAGCTAACACGGGTGCAGCGCGTGGAGAATATAGCTCTGAGCACTCTGAATTTACATTGGTTTGATGTGACGGAGTGCGTGTCTGCGCCGTGATCAGCGAAAGAACGGGTAGATCCATTTTGGAATGCGCTTGTTTGATGCCAGGTCGTTCCGTTATGTTGTCAAATGAATACCGGTGCTCTCTCAGAAGAAAATAGCTAGCTATGTAGTTTTTTATGCTTTGAGTTACAGTTTGGAAACGGAAATTGCTGCCTTTAAAATAATTAGTTGTTTGCTATTTTACTTGCAGATGATCATTGATTTAGATAAGACATTTATAGCGCAGGGCCTGGACACTTAATTTAATCGAGAGGCCAAAATCATCAACAGTTGGCCAATCTGTCATTGTCCACCATTTTAATAAGATAATGGCAGTATACTCTGAGATATAAAAATGATGATTTAGTGGTGGAAAAGTTTCAAGATTCGATTATGTTACATGGCAGCGGATATTCTGTAAATGTACTTGGTGTGTTGTCTCACAGGAGGACTGTTTTATTGCCGGGGATTTTTCTTTATCTTGGGAGAGTCCTTTACAGTTTTCACCACAAATACCCTTCTTTGGCTTATTATCACATTGCTCGCATTGTGCTTTGACTGTTTTAGTTTCTACAACAGTGACGCATTCTGACCTTTGCACTTTAAATCGTTTTGTGTTATAGCTTGAGTTGATTAAACAAAACAATCGGTCTTTCCAGAGCTGGCTGTCCATCCAGATTAGGTAAATGGTGACGACCCAATGGCCACTCTAACAGGGCTTCAGAGGTTTTCTGCAGAGATGGGAGAACCTGCCAGAAAGACACATTTCTTTGGTGCTAAAGGTGGCTGTTACTACATCAGGCTGCTATGGTAGAGATGGGAGCTTCTTATTTAAAGGCCTTCTTAAAGAAAGAGGGAAGAGCCAGTGGGGAGGTGTGTTATACAAGGGAGCAGGACTGAGCACAAGGCCCATTTTTTTCTGGGAAAATGCCGCCCGTGTTCCTGGTACAATAGTTTGCTCTTCAACTTGATTGGCAAAGTTCGATCAGGAAAGTGTTTTGGTTTGAACAGTGTTGTGCTTGGCAGAAGCGGACCTTTTCAGTTTGCCTTGCCATGTGTTTTTTTTTCAAGTTGAAACATTTTGATGGATGACCACTCCTAAGAAAAAAACAATGTTATTTTATGTTCATAGAACGTTTTACATCTCACCATACTGACTTGTGCTCCCATCACTGGAATGACTATGGCCCCCTTCTAAAATAGAAGTCACCTGCATCATTTGGTAGATTGATTACAAAACAAACATTTAATAGGTTAAATTCAGTCAATTATACAAGGTAATCTGGTGAAAATGAAGGGGGCTAAACACGTCAACTTTCCCTTCAGCCACGCAGACAGATTTCCCCTCAGAAATGAAATGCAAATGTGTTCTTCCACCACTATGACCCAGTTAGCCACACAAACACACTCACACACAAAGGCTCTTGTCAGCAGCACAGAGAATCTTTAGAGGAGCAGACGCAGATTGAGCACAAGCCATTACAATTACCAGTGCCCATCATTAAAGTCACAAACAATTCCCCGTCGGATCGTCTGAGGCACATCAGACACGCTCTCAGACGCTGTCTCATTAAAGAGATCGGTGTCTGAGTTAATTGTGGTTAACTGGTTGTATTTACAGATTGTGGAGTGTCATTCTCTTTCAGGGATGTGACTTTGGCAATGGCTGTAGCTACAGTGTCAGCCTGCTTCCCTTGTGAAATTGTGAAAGTGGATCCTTTAGTACTGGATGATGATCTTATCACGTATGTTCACCCTCCCGGTCTCTCTTCCTATGATCCCACATAAAACAACTCTCCTCTCCCTCTACCTAAGTTACTCTCTTCCCCTCGCTCTTCCTCTCCAATATTTTCAAATAGAACCATTCTCTCTCTCTCTCTCCCTTAGTCCCTGTGATAATGTAACAAATACACTGTAACAGCCAATGACAGCCGAGTGAGCAGGGTCCCGGTTGCCCCAGCTTCAGTCCCCGTCCCTGGCAGAAGCCTGCCACCTTGGCCCCCTGGGAGGGGAGTGTGGCTTCATCTGAGGCTGCTCGCTAGCAACCACTTGTGAACGACTTGTGCAAAACTTCAGTGAATTAATCGCCACAGACATCAAGCATTTGAAACGTTACGGAAAACAAACCGTAATCCATTTTGACCTATCGGGTTTTCTCTTCCAGCAGGGAGAATGAAGTATTTGGCATTGGTCCACATGTTTGAATAATTGTCAGTAACTGGCCCGGTCGTTGTGGGGGGGGGTGGGTTGCTGGATCTTTCCTGGAGGATGACATGTTCACTGGCGACTCCCTGTTGTGCTGAATATCCGTCAGTGCTACGCTGCAACTCACAACCCAGTGGAATATGTGGCCTAGATTACCTCGTCTGCACTGAGGTGTAGGAAAGTTTGTTTAGTGTGTGTGTGTTTAGGGGGGGGGGTGAGATCTGGTGTAAGCATGGGAAACAGAGGTGATTGAGGTGTGAGGGTGTGTGTGTGTGTGTGTGTGTGTGTGTGTGTGTGTCATCCCAGTAGGAACAGTTGTTCGCTTTGAACTGTTGTTTTATGTCAGAAGCTCGCACAAGGTCACCTTGCTTGGCCTCATTAGAGACATCCTTTATTACAGCTGACAGATGTTCCCATAAATCATTGGTCACCCATTGGAGAGAGGACTCCCGAACAAACCTACCACTTACCAGAGGTGCCACACACACACACACACACACACACACACACACATTGCACCACCTCTACAGCCCTAGGCATCAGACAAAAGGTTGAGCGCAGTTATACAAATTCATACACAACCCAGGACAAGCCAGTGTGAAGGATAATCTATAGAATTGCATTGTAATCCATTTTCTGTTACTACCAACCCCTTAGGTTTGATAACAGATTATCAGTGTTCCATTTTTGGTGATCTTGAGAAGACAACATCAGATGGAATCTACCAATTAAATGCAATGAACTGGTGAGGTCTCACCCTGTTGACTGCATTTAAATGGGGCTCTGGACTACAATAGTTTATTTTGGAATTGTTGATTAAGGTTTCCTAAATGACGGCCTAAATGTTCATCCATAATGGAGAACTAGGGTATTTATCTGAGGAAAATTGATTAAAATCTAATTCAAATGATCAGATTCTACATTTGAGGGGTTTGAGATGTTTAACCTTTTGACTGACACATAGCTTCTTCCCAACCTCTCCCTCCCTCCCTCTCTCTATCTATCTCCCTGCCTCTGTATCTACCTCCCTCCTTTCCTGTTTGTTTCCGTTTTCTGAAACATCCCTCCATTCGGCTGTGGTCTCACAAGGACATGGGGGAGAAGGCGGTGTTCTTGAACCTATACAGTCTGTATCATATCTGCTAAAACTGCCCCTCAGAATCAATTATTTTTCCCAAGACCACAACGTTTCCTCGGTCCCTCAACAGTCATCCTCCACGGTAATTGTGCAGTCATGGTAAACAGTCTTTCTTTCTCTTCAAATGAACAGCACATTGGATACCGCATGTGTCACAAGACAACCCATAACCAAGAGATAAAAACAAGTTATATAAAGTAATTAATGCCTGAATAACATCTTGAAAATCTTTCATTCCCTTTTATGCAAATGTACTGCCAAGTATAGATAAGAAGCTTCTGTTACATCACAGTATATCGCCCCTTCCTTTGTTTTCAGAGGGAAGAAACGTAAAACATGAGAATGGCCCCACACCCCAGCAATTGCTTAGGTTTTACTGGTTACCACGGTCACTGTGAATGTGTCTCACTGTCTATAATCAGACATTGGCTCAATCCAACAGGCGTTTATACCATGAGATAATTTCAGCCATTCAGTCTCTATGGAGATTATCCTCAATTGAACCACTTCGTACCTAAAACGCATTAGCTGTGACTCCAAAGTTAAGGTGAAGAGACGTCTCTTATCATTTCCACGTCGTATGCAAATCGGTCCTGAAATTATACACAGATTTTTTTTATTTCCGACAGTCGATTAAATATGTGTAAATGAAGACAGAGGTCATTATTGAGCTTCTTCCTTCGTAATGACCAAATGGTAAGCATGAACATTAGTTATGCCAAACCGTTCCTTTTCATTATCCCTCCCTCAGATGATTTAAAGATTGCTTAACTCTCCTGTAGTCAACTGATTAAAAGTTACATTAAAAACCTGTCAGTCGGACGAGGAGGAGGAGGAGGAGGAGCAGGAGGAGGAGCAGGAGGAGGAGCAGGAGCAGGAGCAGGAGGAGGAGGAGCAGGAGGAGGAGCAGGAGGAGGAGGAGGAGGTGGTAAATAACAGTGCTGAGCCAAACTGCACCAACCTATGCCGGACTCCCGGAGAATCATGGGTTTGCCGCGAACATGATTCAAACCCCTGGCCACAATGACACATCGGTACGGTGATGCAGCGACCGATACGGCACTCCACCAAGGTGTGCCAAATTTAACCAAAGTCAAATTCCCATTCTCCCAAGATACCAAAACATGATCTGATATTCCGTTGCGATGTCCCATGCTTATTAAATATTTCAAAGCAAACAGCCCGGTGTGATGATCTCTACAGACTGATCTAGGCAAGGCATACCGTCCTCAAAATCTGGTTGACAATCGTTCTGATCTGGTCAAGGCTTACCGTCTTCACAATCATGTTGACAATCTTTCGAATCTGTACTGATCTCCCTCGGCCTGTATGAGTGGTTGTTAATGGTGCCCTCTTCTTGCGCTGTTATCTCTGAGGATTGGGTTATTCTCGGTCTCCAGATAGTGAAAGGCTTATCCCAGCATTCTGAAAAACCTCGTTACAAACGCACTTGCAGCCTGAGAGTCAGGAAGCGTGGGACCATCTGCCTGTCCAGAGACTGACTTATTACAAACGTGTGAGGGGGATTTGCCTAAAATTGCCATTCATCACCCAGTGCACAGTTGGACAACGGCACACAGTGTCTCCTACAGAATGCTCAACATTTGACCGGGGCCCATGAAGCTCTTTTCACATTTAATCTAGAGAATATTAAAGAGCAGTTTCAGGCGCGCCCTTGAAAGGAAACCCCTGACTACAACAGGTGGGATTCAAGGTGTGTTCCTAGCCCCATAGCCGTTTGCTAAACAGATGTGCCTCAATGCGTTGAGTACAGACGGTTGAGCCACTCATGACGGCCATAGGTAACTGAGTGCTGGGGGTCGTCAGCGAAGGGGACCATGGATGTTATAATGTGTAGGGGTCCATGGATGTTATAATGTGTAAGGGTCCATGGATGTTATAATGTGTAGGGGTCCATGGATGTTATAATGTGTAAGGGTCCATGGATGTTATAATGTGTAGGGGTCCATGGATGTTATAATGTGTAAGGGTCCATTGATGTTATAATGTGTAGGGGTCCATGGATGTTATAGTGTGTAAGGGTCCATGGATGTTATAATGTGTAAGGGTCCATGGATGTTATAATGTGTAGGGGTCCATGGATGTTATAATGTGTAGGGGTCCATGGATGTTATAATGTGTAGGGGTCCATGGATGTTATAATGTGTAGGGGTCCATGGATGTTATAATGTGTAGGGGTCCATGTACCGGGACTGGGAGTCTGGTGGCCGGTCATTCCTTTCACTGTGAGGAAATCCTCTCTGGCGCTGAGTGCTTTTTTGCACTCGAGCCACATTAAAGGGTTTGACCCGGGAATGCTCTGTAGTTTAAACCTTGATTAATTAGTAACCATGGCAATGAACGTAGCGTAATGCGTGACGGATCCCCTCTGGGTCTAACATTTCCACACATGATGGCGGTAAATTGTTTAATAAGGGACCGCTGGTAAAATGGCGCACCTCGTAGAAGTTGGCGAACGCCAACTTCTACGCGGTGCACCATTTTTTAACAAGTCTTGTTTTCTCCATATGGGTAATATAGTACAGTCTGTACCGTGTGTTACGAAACACTGAGGGGGTCAGAGGTTAAATATGTACCCTCATCCATGTACTCTCACACTCCTGCCCCTAATGAAGATATGTACGGCATGGTTATGGGTTTATGGCACCATTATCAAGTAATTGACCGTACACATACAAAAACACATCTTGTAACTTATCTCGCAAAACCGCAGCTATAAACGCCCCACAAAGAGAGGCGTCGTGTCCCTCGCCAAGTTCTGGTGGGTCCAAGGTACAGCCTGGCAGTTGGGCTCTGCGCACCGGTGGCAAAGTACATTTAATCCGACACCCGGCCGACGACATGGAGGAAGACCTGAAGAAGGGCCCTGGGTCCCGGGCGCTGAGTACCCTGGAGAAGGGCTTGATCCTGCTGTTCCTCGCTCTGACAGGAGCCTGCATTGGTCTGATGGTCATCCACTTCACCGACGAGAGCGGTCGTCCAACTAATGAAGGTGAGCACATACACCTGCCTTGTCTTATAGTTTAAACTCAGGGGTGTGTTTATGTGCACTGCAGGGCTGGTGGGTGACACCTAAAACAGGGTGGCTGTCTGTCGGCATTCCATCAGGGACACGGTCCATCAGGTCAGCATGGACCAAAATCCCCAAAGAACTTAACCAGCACCTTGTTGAATCCACACCAATTCAAGCGGTTTTGGCTCTACCTGAGCCTAGATTTGTGAAGGGATCATTCTGAATAAAAAGTGCTCTAGTACTTTCAAGTGCTGTTTGCGAATACTTCACTTCAAACTAGTAAGATCAAAATGTGTGGCTGTGCTCCCCGCAGAGGCAGATACATCTCAACAGGAGTATGAAACGGACCTATGGGTCCTAATGATTTATGGTCCGTAATCATCGTCTTCAGAAAACTCAAGGAAGTTTTGTTTGGTTGTCTATTTTGATTCACCTTTGAGCTCCATTGTTCTCAGTCTCTGACCTGTGTTTGTTGCATTCATTGAGCCATGATATTTCATATCAGCAGGGATTGTGGAGGCCTGGCAGGGTCATAATTTGTCTCATTGTATAGTACCACAATAAACTAAAGGTATCGCTTGCTAAAAATGGCATTGAACACTCCAGCCACCAAATGCGCACACATTGGGCCAAATGAGTTCTATTCGGCAGAGTTTCTTTGTGCTCAGTGATGTGAGTCGCGGTGACGTCCCCTGGCAGCGGCTACAAAGCGTGACAGACAGCCTGAGCTGAGACGCATCTGTGGAAAAGCACAACAACAATGAAGGCAACGGTGCCTCCACGTTGAGGGAACCGCTACAGACAAACCTCCCGGGAACCGCGAGGAACGGTCGCGAAGTATGACTGATTCCCACGGACGTCCGTCTAACAGTTTCATCACTTTCCAATCTGCGATGAAACTTTTAGTATGACAATCGGTAGTCATCAAACCATTGTGCTAAAACCAATGACTGATGTCACTAACTCGCTGTCTTCACGTAGTGACAGGTTTAGTTACTGTGAGTACCGACGTGGTTCCAAGCATTGGTACGGATAACTGGATGCGATATTCACATCTTGTTTACACTCGTAGGCATACATTTTTTTAAATATATTTTTCAGCAGAGGGAATTTGCAATTTTAAAACAACCTATCAAACACGGCTACATTAAAGTGTGAGTAGTTTTGGCCAATGACGAGGCGTCTGTTAATTGCAAGTTATTTATTGACCATGTTAACATTCTCCACTTATCGTAGACCGCGATCTATCTTAGCGCGTTTATAACGCGATCTTGTTGTTTTATGCTGTTTAGCAAAGAAAAAGGAAATATAGCCATCCATCCAACAAAATAAAAAATAAATAAATATATACAAATCTTATGATTTGTCGTTAACACTGCTGCTTCCTGTCTGGGCGCGCAATGTTCCCTTGGTAACATATCTCCGAATTAGGTCTATCATCCATCCCTGTCAGTAAGACACGTCTGAAACAATACTGTCCAGGTGTCTTGCAAGTACTGTGTTTTTTCTTCACCTTTCTCGCCTTCTTCGGTCTCATTTTCCCTTCTAAAAAGTATCGTTCGATACAACTCCGCCCGGGCCTTCTTTAAATTGAGTGGCCATAGCTAGTGGGTATTGATAAATAAAATACACCGTAGCGCCTGTCTACATTATAAATGTGTCTACATTATAATAAAGACTTGTAGAGGTTTTATAGCGCAGCAGCTGACCTTGTTGATCTTTAGCTATTCCATTGTGAGAGTTAATTTTATTACACCAGCAGACAATGGAGAGGACAGGCTGGAACGCAGGACATCGATTCGGCTCCTTTCTCCTTCATCTTTTGCTCAGACAGTTGTTAAAGCGGTCCTTTGTTTGAAGGATGTCATTAACACGCAGCAGTAGCTTACGAATCTATCGTAGAACAGTCTGGGCCAATGGACTCAGCGGTGGTGTGTTACCATTCCTTGTTATACGTAACAGCCCAGTAACACTAAACCAATCTATAATCAACAAACCATTTATCAGGAAAGAGATACAGTTTTTTCTTCCTCAGCAACACCAATCACAGCTGATCTCCCAGCAAGCATCTGTCACATCAACTACGCAGAAATAATGTGTGTGTGTGTGTGTGTGTGTGTGTGTGTGTGTGTGTGTGTGTGTGTGTGTGTGTGTGTGTGAAGGACAAGAGGTCACTTCAGGCTGCGGAGGCCCACGGGAGCTAAAGGGCCCGTCTGGGGAGTTCACCAGTGTGAATTATCCAAATAGCTACGCTAACGGCTGGGGCTGTGGCTGGCGCATCACCGTGGACCCAG
>JACXGJ010003103.1:0-11046 GCA_016801105.1 Esox niger
CCAGTAGAATGATGGCTCAGACATCACTCCAACACCAGTAGAATGATGGCTCAGACATCACTCCAACACCAGTAGAAAGACGGCTCAGACATCACTCCAACGCCAGTAGAAAGATGGCTCAGACATCACTCCAACGCCAGTAGAATGATGGCTCAGACATCACTCCAACACCAGTAGAATGATGGCTCAGACATCACTCCAACACCAGAAACACTTTGATCACATCTACAATAAACAGCACTGTAACTTCCATACCACAAACAGTAGTTCAGTGGTATGTGACAGATACTCCATACTGTTACTCCAGTATTGTTTTTGCATTTGCATGTGCTTCATGTTATTGGCAGTGCTGCTGTCCAATAGTAGAGGGCACGTGTGGACACACACAGCAGTTAAGTGGTCGAGGCAAGATCCAAACTGACGGCCGATTCCTGCTAACGATCCCATCTGCACCGCTCAGTTATTATCAAATTGATTGTATTTTATTAATCCCTTTTTATAACAGCAGTACCTTCTTGGTAAGTGCCCAGCCTGAAAACCCCTATTTGCATGAGCAGTGGGTCAATAAATACAGCTGGGCTGTGTCTAGTCTTTAGCCACAATCCAGATCAGCTGCACAAGCAGATGTGCAAGGATAGGGTTGGTGAGTTTGGGACAGGGACATCTAGGAGTCATCAGGCCAGGTAATCCTGAGGCGTGGTCCAAGCACTCTGGTCCTCCTGAGATTCAACATTACAGAGACATTTCAGAGAACATTCTTAATGTCAAAAACCAAAACCTCAACGAATTCAGACTAGCCCAAGTTGCCAGGCACATGAACTAATGCAACGTAACAACCAGGTACTGAGACAGGGGTCCAGAAACGCTGTGGCCCAGTTTTGAGGAGTTGGACGGGTATCAGTGGTGCTTCAATCCAGGAACATAGACAGGAAAAATAATTTCTGAACCGTCACCATGAGACAGGATGAGGGTATCAGAGTTAGACTCCTGTCTAAGTTTCTGGATAAAAGACGAGCACCACTTCAGGTAGGATGGAATCGTTCTCTGCAGCAGGTTATGGCTTTTTGTGGGTGAGTCCCTGAAAGAGAGCCAGTTATCTACAAACCCTCATGTCACGTGCAGAGCTACGTATTCAAACAATGATTGTGTTGTATGAGTGCTGCGAATCCCATTACTACCCTTAACGAAGAAGGGGTCAGAGACAATTACCTAATGCTGACACATCATCCCTGGTTGTTTATAATTACTGTCTGATCACTAGAAAGAGAATGAGATACTTCGAATAAAACGTAGACAGAGACATAAACTGTGATGGAGCAGTGTTGTAAATATATACAGAGGAGAGAGGGAGAGAGAAATATTGCCTTCCTAATGCTACTTAAAAAGATCTGCATATAGAAAGGGAAAATAACACATATTTTGTGAGTTGATTCTTGAAATATGGGAAATTTGTTCAACCAAAACTTTCTACGTGATGATACAAGACTTGAATATAACTGCAGGTGCAATGACAGTTTACATTTCTAAATGAGAAATATAATAGTTACGATATGTATGTTCTTCACATGTACTTGATGTTAATTCATAGGCAGTTGCTTTGTTACAGTCTGAAGATCCAACTTGTGAACTTCAGAAGCAATTTTGAATGCATTTTCTGGGTACTGGACTAAAATGTCAAACTATTTTGAGGGGAGTTTCTACTGGCATTGGGTTTGTTACAAGATTTCTGTCTGACATACAAAATCAGGCTCCTTAGTTCAACTCATACTGTATGACTGCTCCAAGCTTGACAGACTAGCAAGATTCGCAGACAAGTGCATTTTGGGAATACCACTTTTTGACAAAACATAGCCTAAAGGAAATGCAACAAAGTAGCCAATTTTGCATTGATTCCCACAAATGTTATCTCAGTGTTGGTTCAAACAATGAACTAAAACAGGCTTGGTAAGTATACTGTAGATGCAATACAAAAGTGTTTATGTACATGCCACAGCATGTTTTACAGTCCTGTCAATGCTGACATGGTAATTGTTTTGAATTTAGATACATTGGAATATTTAATGAGGGTAATATTGGATATTTAATGAGCAGTAGCCTTATTTTATATCCTTGACATACTGATTTTGCCTCCAAACCATGTAAGGAATACAAATGAGATTGTTTGAATAATTATTATTTAGGAGATATGTACACAGGACAATGTGGTATCTGAAATACATGGAGGTAAATGGCATTGTTTGGCTGAACGCAATAGTATCAAAGTAAATCTGTTTCTTGCAAGTGGAGAAAGGCTAGCTAATTTACTTTGTTTAGCTGCTAAAGCCTGCAACCTACCAGCTTGGTGGCTACTACTAGGGAAAGACTATACTGACACAAAATATAGTGTAACATTTCTTGCTTTAGGGCCCATTTGTGATATTCTACTGTACTACAAGCATAACTGACCAGACAACATCTACAGGGAATGTTTGTAGTAACACTAAAACATAACTCCATACTTACTGTCATCACTCTGATAAATTTTTATCTGTCTCATCTGTCCATACTAACTTTCTTTCAGGTCTATTAGATATTCTTGTATGTACATTTGTTTAAGCTGGCTAGTGTTCTTATACCTTGCAATAAAGCCCTTGTAGTTTTTTTTGTAAATTCTTCTGCAGATGAAAGTGGCCAACGCATCCACGCCTACCTGGAAAGTGTTCATCATCTTTCCAACAGTTAATTACTGAATCACTGTAAAAAGTCTTCCTTGGTCTACCAGGTGATTTGCCACTGCTCTCTTTCTTTGTCCTTCTTAAATAACTGAATTAATAATTTCTTTCCCCCAAACAATTGATGCTTAAAATGCTAATAAAAACAGAATGCAATGATGTGCATTCCATTTATTTCTGCATTTTGTTGAAATGAATGTACAAAGACAACATATCAAATGTTGAAACTGAGAAATATTATTGTTTTTGGAAAAATACATGCGAGCAACACCTTTCACAAATGTTGACAGGGGCATGTTTACCATTGTGTTGCCTCACCTTCATCTTTTAACCGTAGTGTGTAAGCATTTGAGAACTGAGGAGACCAATTGCTGTCGTTTTGAAAGTGAAATGTATTTCAATTCTTGCTTGATATAGGATTTTTCATAAAGCGCCAAATGTTTTAATGGGTGATAGGTCTGGACTGCAGTCAGGCTAGTTTTGCTGTACTTTTTTTTATGGAGACATGCTTTGGTAATGTGGTTTGACATTGTCTTACAAAAAATACAAGTCCTTCCCTGAAAAAACGTTGTCCAGGTGGCAATTTGTTGCTCCATAGCCTGTATATATTGTTCAGCATTAATGGTGCCTTCACAGATGTGCACTAATGCACCCCCAAACCATCACGGATGCTGGCTTTTGAACTGTGTGCTGATAACAAGCCGAATGGTCTCCTTTTTAGTCTAGAAGACACGGCGTCCATGATTCCCAAAAAGAATTTCCAAGTTTGATCCGTCTGACCACAGGACAATTTTCCACTTCACCTCAGTCCATCTTTAATATGCTCAAGCCCAGAGAAGGCGGCAGTGCCTCTGGATGTTGTTTATTCATGGTTTCTTCTTTGCATGATAGAGTTTTAACTTGCATTTGCAGATGTAGCGACACACTGTGTTCACAGCCAGTGGTTTTTGTAAGTGTTCCTGAGTCCATGTAATGATTTCCACAACAGAATTGTGCCTGTTTGATGTTACACTGCCCAACTTTTCCAGTCTTTTGTTGCCTCTGTCCAAACTTTTTTTAAACGCTTTGCTAGCATGAAATTCTGGAATATAGGGTTTAAATATATATTGAATGTAAGGTTTCTGTTTTCATTTACATTTTACATAGCGTCCCTATTTTGAAAACAGGGTTGAAAACAGGGTTGCATCCACCTCATGAGGATGAGCCAGAGTTACATTAACATTCCTTGGCAGATACCCGCAACAGACTAAAATTACAGTGGCCGTTTATCAATTCCAAGTACACTCAGAACGTACTTGTGTCCTTCAGAAGAATGCTGTTGCCAAGCGTCCTTGAGAGTATGGTCGTGGAAGAACGAGAGGACAGAGAACGCGCCTACCTAGAGTCAGGTGAATGTGTACTTGGCTATTGCGCTGTACCGCATTCTTTTCCTGCTCTCCTGACATCTTGAAATAAATTCTGGGATATCAGATGCGTTCTTGCTGAACAAGTCACCAACCCATACACCTCGATAAAAGAGGTGGATCAAGTACACATCCGAGTATTTTAGGCGTTCTTTGGTAAACTTGCGTTCTTTAGATTGGAACCGTACTTGGGCCATGAAAGATGACATCAAACGAGTTCACAAGAACACAAGTACGAACAAAACAAGGATCGATAAACCAGTGTATATAATCAAGAAATGGTAATGACATTTCTCTTGTACATACATTAACAAGCCTAATAACACAAAGCTGAGAAGCGAACATTTCTGAATGTTTTTGGTACACTGAAATCGGGGGATTTTGTACAAAATTTGATGCAATTCCTAAATTTTTCATCAAATATGGATGAATTTATACTCAATTTAAAGCTGACCCCATAGTTATTGTTTTCTATGAAATTGTGCATACAGTGCCAAGAAAACTTCAAACGTATCTCTGTCCAAATTGTTTTATAGCTCACTGCTTTCAGCTGTACAGCTGAATAAAATGTACTATTACAAGATTAATGTATACACCAAATATACATCATACTTAACAATTGCTCAGAGAAAAAGTGATTTCCAACACTATCTCAAGTACCAATATCAGTAGACAAGTTTCAAATGTTCTTGGCCACGCATGCCTACTCTAGGTCTCTAGAACAATTGACTGATCTGGATGAGGTTAGTTCCACTCAACTGTGCACCATATGTCATACACTTCGGCACCAGTTTGTATTATCACCTACTTTCTAGGGAAGACAACGCGTATTTGATTTCGCCCAATAATGTAAGGGCACTAACATCTCTGCCACCCCCACCAACACCCCCACCCCCATTAATGGGATTGGAACAGTTAGAGTATCAAATTACCAAAATGCTTCCACGTGACCATAAATCCAACTTGACCCACATGCAACCATCAACAACATGTGAAGCTTGTTTTGGCCCTAAATCTTGGCCCTGAGTTTTAGCAGACTGCAGCCCTCTCAGATTTTTCTTCAGCTCTCGACTGCGTATCTGAGAAGTACCACTCTGAGTTTTTTACTTCCGCCTATGTGTCATATTCTTATACGCTGTCAATTACTGATGGTGCTACTGAAAACCATATGGCCTGTGTTTGTGTGTGTGTGTGTGTGTGTGTGTGTGTTTGTGTGTGTGTGTGTGTGTACATGTTCTGATACAAACCTATTCTGAAAAACAGGTACAAACCTTTGGGTTTATCTAAAAGTAGTTAAAAAGAAAAAAAAATTAAATGAAGTGCACTTTCTTTAGCGTAAAACACTAAACCACACCACACTCAAAATTATGGTTGGAAAGTTGGATATGTGGAGTACAGCAGTGACAGATGAACTGTATTGAAACTTGTTGTATAATCAACTTTTAAAGTTGCAGTCATTTATTTTTTATTTTTTACATTGGCTAGTTCATCTCTGTTAGGGAAGGAGCTGGAAGGTTTTCCCTCACTAATCCTTGAAGTCGCTGAGAACAGAAGAGTGCAGTGTGATAACGGGAGGAGACAGCAGCCAGCTCTGTCTGCTAGCATACGCGCGTGGTAAGGCTGGCAGGTGGGGGGAAAACACCCTGTTGTCCCTTCATTTAGGTCTGACTCTGGGGAGACGGGGTGAGGCAGTTGATGCCTGTGTCCAAATCCCATTCCTTATTTCTGCTTGGCTGGACAATAATTTCCCAGGCTTTGGCGAACAGGCTACGCTGGCCTGCCCACAGGGAAATGGGCCTGATGTGTGTTTACTCTGCGTGCGTTGCTGAAATAAACCTCCTTCTGTTGCTGCCCCTGTGCCTCCTACCAGTCTCATTCTCTCCACCAGGACCAGTATTCAAACATGCATGACCTGGTTACATTCCCCTATATTTTGATGAGACCTGGAGCAATGAGGAAAGGGGATTGGAGAGGTACTCAGGTGTGTTGGTAGATGTATTTGCCAAGGTGGGTATATTGTGTTAGTACATGTAGCGGTAGATGTAGTAGTAGCAGTATTGGTGGATGTATTAGTAGATGGATTGGTTGATGGATTGGTAGATGGATTGGTTGATGGATTGGTTGATGGATTGGTAGATGGAGTGGTAGATGGAGTGGTAGATGGAGTGGTAGATGGAGTGGTAGATGTAGTGGTAGATGTAGTGTTAAATGTAGTGGTAGATGTAGTAGTAGATGTAGTAGTAGCTGTATTGGTAGATGTAGTGGTAGATGTATTAGTAGATGTAGTGGTAGATGTGTTAGATGTAGCGGTAGATGTATTAGTATATGTAGTGGTAGATGTATTAGTAGATGTAGTGGTAGGTGTGGTAGATGTAGCGGTAGATGTATTAGTAGATGTAGTGGTAGGTGTGTTAGATGTAGCGGTAGATGTATTAGTAGATGCAGTGGTAGATGTATTAGTATATTCAGTGGTAGATGTATTAGTATATTCAGTGGTAGATGTATTAGTAGATGTAGTGGTAGGTGTGTTAGATGTAGTGGTAGATGTATTAGTAGATGTAGTGGTAGATGTATTAGATGTAGCGGTAGATGTATTAGTAGATGTAGTGTTAGATGTGTTAGATGTAGCGGTAGATGTATTAGTAGATGTAGTGGTAGATGTATTAGATGTAGCGGTAGATGTATTAGTAGATGTAGTGGTAGATGTGTTAGATGTAGCGGTAGATGTATTAGTAGATGCAGTGGTAGATGTATTAGTAGATGTAGTGGTAGATGTATTAGATGTAGCGGTAGATGTATTAGTAGATGCAGTGGTAGATGTATTAGTAGATGTAGTTGTAGGTGTGTTAGATGTAGCGGTTGACATATTAGTAGATGTAGTGGTGTGTGGAGTGGTGGACAAAACTGTATGTTGTTGTTGTGGTAGGTGGAGAGGTTGGTGTATTAGAAGATGTACAGGTAAATTTAGTAGTGCTTGGTGTATTTGGTTGGTGGGTGTCCCTTTGGTTGATTCTTGGCAATGTGGGTGGATAGACTTCCTGCCAGTTGGGTCCTGCCCAGGGCCTCACTCGGTCAGGGCCACAGTGTCACAGGACCCCACTGTCTCAGCCCCAAGGTTTATCTCTGCTATATTATTGTGCTGGTGGAGTAGGCTCCGTTCACCTTATCCACTATAAATCATTGTAAATCTAAGGAATGCACTCTCAAAATGTTCCTTCTCACCTGCTTCATTTAAGCTTAAGAAGACATGAGGCCTTTGCCCACACCTCCTAGAAAGTGAATGACTGATATAATTCTTCCAATAATTCAGCTTGCTGCTGTCCTACTGCTCATCCAACCAGGAAGTTATCCGGATTAGCGTGTGGGGTCACGATCAGTCGACTAATGACCTCTGTTAGCTTGCCTGTGCCAGAACCGACAGAAGGATTTGCTAGAATATTCTAGAAAGTCACTGCCAACGATTTCTCCCTCCACCCTGGGCGTAATTGCCAGTGTGGATCACCCAATGGCCTTGGCAACTTACTGGCAGATGGCATAGTCAAGGCTGCTAGATTTTCTCTCAGACTACTGCACCACCCGGCAGTCCAAGACTTAGATTTCAATTCGACTCAAATTCATCCCACAGTTTATCCAATTTGATCCAACAATGTAAAAACCCTGCCAACTTCTTAATTGGTACAGTTATGTAGATGTAAAAGCTTAATTAATTAGCTCAGACAGTCGGTTGCAACCATTGATATAAAATATTACTTTCAAAATTTCAAACTTCCAATTTTGACAGGTTTCCTTCGGCATGTTGCTATGTCATTATTCCTCTGTGCCAACATGTACTTTTCCTTTGCTCCTGGGTGTGACTGAGATGTGTTCTGAGTCGGTATCATTGGGGCTCAGGGAAGATCACTACTTTTCTCGGTTTTAAATGAGTCGTACTATGCAAGGTACAGTGATTATTACTCTGAGCACATCATCACATGACTGGGGCATAACAGGGGAGATGTGAGTCAGCCAGGGCAGCACGCTGCACACAAAAGGAGATGAATGATACCTTGAGGGAGCGGAGAGGGTCATTTCTCTACCTTAAAAACTCTCTTTCAACCCATTTCAGAAGGGGATCATTTTTATCTAGCAGCCTTTATGAAAGATTTTTGGCATATCATTATCGGTCTACAATAATTTCATCCACTCTCCCCATCCCTCTTTCTCTCTAAAGACTGGCTATGTATATCTACACACATCAAGGTCTTCTTTATCTTTGATGTGGCTAAGGAAATTGCAAGTACAGTAAAACTTTTTTTACAATTCTGGAGGAAAAAAAGCGTTTCCATGTCAATTTATATCCTCAAAGCCAGCCCTTCTAAAATAAAACATATATATATATATATAGAATGCATTAAATGCCAATAAATGAAAAGGTATTAATAAATGTTTTATACTCCTCATCCAATACCATCTGTGTAAATGTTTGTGTACATGTTTGTGTAAATGTATGTGTATGATGAGCGAGAAGATAAACAATGCAGTTGAATTACCCTCATCGATGTCTAACTGCTTTCAAGGCATTTGGTCTTGCAACTAGACACTGAACCTGAACACTGTGAGCCACCTGAACACTGTGAGCCACCTGAACACTGTGAGCCACCTGAACACTGTGAGCCACCTGAACATTGTGAGCCACCTCAACAATGTTACCTCTCCTGACATAAAGCTCTGTAACATCCTGCATATGAGCCATTATTATGACCATTCTTCTCACAGCCCTACAATATTCCCAAACATCCTGAATACAGCTCATTGTGTGTGAAAATCATTACACTGTAGCCTGTAAACATCCACTGAAAGATTTACTGTGTAGAAAGTGCTTCTTGTCACTGACCTGTTAATCACCTTTTGGAATTTCTCAATGCCAAACATGAGTGTGAGTACTGGGGTCTGAATTGGTGGGTTACAGGTTAAATATGATTACAAATACTACCGTAGACAACCAGACCAACACTACAGGGACCACAGGCTCTCAAATCTCACTCAGCATCTCCTGTTTTAATCCTCCACCAGGGACAGGGTGTGTTGGTCTGGTTACACTCTTTTTCTCTCTCTCTCTTAGCATTGTCCTCTCAGTGTCTGTCCCTTTGAGATTCAATGTAAAAGCATGGACAGGAAAATGTTATTTTTTACGCCGGGCCACTGTTTACTTTTATATATTTAGTGCTTTGTAAAATAGGCAACAGATGTGGAGAGGAATCCTGTTGTGGTGATCAGCAGTAACAATTTCTGGGTGTGTCCTCCTCACACCTGTCTGGTTGGAATGTAAACACTCACACAACTTATGGGTGTGCCCTCCTCACACCTGTCTGGTTGGAATGTAAACACTCACACAACTTATGGGTGTGTCCTCCCGCACCTGTCTGGTTGGAATGTAAACACTCACACAACTTATGGGTGTGTCCTCCCGCACATGACTGGTTGGAAGGAAGCACTTACCTTCATAAAGCAATGACATATCTTTTTGACAATTTTTTTTTACTGTTGCCATGTTTCAATGTTGTTCTGAATGCCAGAATGGAGGAACTACCAGCCAGGAAAAAGGTCTGGAAAGCAAAAGTGCACCTTTTTTGCTGCATACCTACACTATGGGCACCAAGGATCCTTCACATCCAAATGGTTACTTGCTTGCCAGAAGTCAACCCTGTGGTTTAGTAGAAGGGAATCACTGAGTGTTTACTGTTGTGAATGAACGGACATCCCCCTTCATGACATATACTTAATTCAAAAAAAGTAGAACACAGATGTCTAGAGGTAAAAATGTGCTAATGCAACACGCTCTGTTGTTGTTGATTCACATGCTTTACTCACTGGACCAGAAGATATACCCATGAGAAACATGCTATGAAACAGATCAACTTGAAGTGGGAACTGGTCCGAACATTCATAGTCTGTTGTAGTGACATTCTGATGCATGCTCTCAAGCATGTAACAACTTTTTTTGTGCTGTGTGGCAAACTCACTTATCGTTCCCACTTCCTTTTCCAACGTTTCACCTGCATGTTGTGCTAGAATTTCACTTAAATGTATTTCAATCAGTCAAATGCTCTGAGGGGTGTCCAGTCCTCTTCTGGCTGGGGGAACATTGTAAGAGAACATTACCTTTTGGGCTGTGTCAATGTTTTTGCATGATCAGAGATGACCAACAGGTGGACTCTGTTCTTTGACAGAAAAGTCAGCTGCATAACCAGGTGGACAAGGACAGGGACAATCCGGTGGGCTGTGGGCAGTGCTAGCAAGAATAATCAGGCAGCAACCTGGTCTACAACACATCCAGAAGGACTTTGGACAGGGACAATTGCATGTCATTCTGGACTGGTAGTCCTGAGACATGGTCCAAGGGTTCATGTCCTCTTACGGTTTAACAGGACACCAAGGCTAAATCTCAGATCACATACTATGCATACTACATGTTATACTGTACTATATGTTAGATTAGTGTGTTTCAAACCATAGTAAGTGGAAAACGGTATGCCAAAAGTGGAAAATGGTATTCTGGTGGATTTTCAAAGTCCGTGCTTTATGGGATAATATAGCCACAACCCCTTGCGCCGTAAAAGAAGAGGGGTTTGCAACAATTATGTCGTATTTCCTTGGACGAAAAGTCAGTTATCATCACCTATATTGATAGTTATTGCATTTATGTCATTCACATATGAAAGAATGACGCTGTTGTGCCGTGAAATTAAATAGCTTACTGTATGTAATACGTATTTAAGATTCAGCCCAGGAAAGTTAAATAGAGCATTGCTTGAGTTCGAACGGAAGCCCGAGGATTTTGGATTAGAAAATTCCTCTAACAGACTGGGAACAGGTGGGAACTAAAATTAAGTTGAAACAACTTGGACTTTTTCAGTCTGTTCTCCCTTTGGACTACTTTTAACACATATCAG
>JACXGJ010003103.1:11146-57490 GCA_016801105.1 Esox niger
CCCCCCCCCCCCCCCGTCTCCAGGGGTGGCTGTGTTGTGGTCAGCCAATGAGAATTTCCGCCTAGGCAGGTTTGATGTGTTCTAGGTAGCGGCAGGTTGAAACAGGCGAAGCTGTGGGAGAGGAGAGCAGTCTCTAAGGCGTACGGGTAGTGTGCGTCCATGTCGCTTTTGAGTCCCCCATGTCGCGTTGACCTTAGTGCCTTTGGACCAGGTGAACGCACAGAGGCGGCAGAATGGAGGGACTTCCACATGCATAACCTGGCTCTTAGCGCTTTCATTCAGTCTTTTTCTGTGCATTTAAGGTGGTGATAAAAGCCCAGCTCAGCTCGATTTCCCCGCTCACAACGGTGCGAGCCATGCTGTAGTGAGACCACATTCAGCCACAGCACAGGGCTTTCTCCTCTAATGAACCCATTCTCAGGCTGACCTCAACGGGATTACAGACTCAAAGCAAAGGTGCCAATACTGAGAGACAGAAAAGTTGTGTCAGAGAGGGACACATTTTAGTTTGAGATACGTCAAGCCTTTAAGCTATACCCAAAGCCTTTTCTCCAGAAGAGTCGACACAGCCAGAAGCCTATGTGGCGTTACTAACCGATTAGAGGGAAGTTGAGGCGTTTCAGAATGCGAGGCGTAGCTGCTTCAGCAGCTGTCCGACTCCCCTCATCCTCCGTGTCTGTGAGATAATGTCTATTCAAAGTGTACAATCATTTTAGTGGTCTTGCCTTCATCCAGGCGTGGGATGGAAGCCAGTGAAAGGTTGTCGTCCTCTGAAGATGAACAGTTATTCTCATGTCAAGGTTACTCTGTATTTCCATCAGCGTACAAGGTGAGAGCATGATAAATGATTCTTATGAATGTTCATTTTAGGACCGAGGCCTTGGTGAATGATCCGTTTTGTGAGAGCTCAGTGTGGGAGCAATTACCAGTACATGGCTCAAGCAGAGTGCATTGTGTATTATTCAATGTACAGTGCATGGTGGAGGTGACTCGAATGTTGAATAAGGGAGAAGTAGAGAGAGCAAGTAAATTACTGTGAGGGTGGAGACAAAGAAGAAACAATTATAAAAGGATGCAGAGAGCTTACTTGTGACTCAATTTGAAATATTGTCTATTTAGCTTATAATGATAGTGAGGGACGTTTATACTTAGATGGACTATGATAGGTGAAGAGCAAGTGACCTAAACTTCAGTTAGTGACGTTATAGCTGGCTCTGCTGATAAACAGTGTGTAATGGCCTCAGAGAGATCATTTGCCGGGTTGTGACAACCAGCAATGTGCGCGGGGTGTAATTTCCTCCAACGGGAGAATCATCTTTTCTCATTCTACTTTTAATATGTAATTTCCCTCCAAATTTAATCAGTGCTTCCTCTTAAAAACATACCAAATTTCTACTTCAGGAAATATTTTGATTGCTCCGTGACAGAACCCGCCATCTTATTTTCTTCACAAGCAGGGAGCCATGTACAGAATACAATGCAGCGCCACTGGGCCTCCCTTAGCAGATAGCCACCTCCCTTCAAAATTACGCCAAAGTGCCTTCAATTGATTCACTTGGAACTGTGAAATTCTTCTGCTGCTTTTGACTAGCATTTCTCAAGGCTAGACACACTTGCAGAGAGCATTACGAGTCATTCAGCATGTAAATTCGGCTGGGAATGCTTGACTGTATTTTTAGTATGAATATACACAGTGCAACTCACAATATACAGTACAATTCAACCTTCATTAAACTTGCCAGTAGTGTTTAAAGCATTGAGCTGCATTTGTTATCCCCAGGAAGATAAAATGTCTAAAGCTTATGTGCACAAGGCACACTAGTTTAGAGTACTAGGCTCATTCTCTCTCTCGTTTTAACAATCCCGAGTAGAGATGTGATCAATATTAGTTGGATTGGCAAGAATAAAAGCCAAGTTACATTTGATACTACACCTGTATTTACGGTATGTTCGTCCGGTATAACAATGGTACAGTATTTCATTATATGGTAATTTCCATGACATAACCACAGTCTTTTGGGGGTCCAGGAACAGCATGGTGTGGGCGTATACTGTCAATACAAATATACGCTCGGATTGGCCAAGTCATCCTCCTCTAGACCCCTGATTGGCCAGTTTATCCGCCACAGGAGAATTAAATCATACTGCACAGCAACATTATCTTGGAACAAGTAAATATTCACTAGGAAGTTACTATCAAAGCACCGCTGCATTAAGACTGTGCTGCATGTCTTTCATGGTCCCACTATTAAGGTTCAGGTGTCTCTGAAGGAATGCTTTGGAAAGCGTCCAGCCTTGTGAAAGTTCATCTCAACGTGTTTGCTTCTGACGCTATGCAAGGCATGCCGGGACTGACGGATCACGTCAGTCCCGGCATGACTGACGTGATCCGTATATCAAAAAGTGTGTCTCTCTGTGATGCTGAGCTGCTGCTCGGTTTCACCTGTGATTTCCTTTCTCCCTACTGTGGGAGTGGACTGCTGAGTGTTAATTCCACGTATTTAAGGATAATAATCTCAGTTTATCTGAGGTCAATTGTTCTAATGTTTAATACAAATGCTTTCCATAAGAAGACTGCAGAGAATGTTTTAAAGGTATTGCTTATGATGAGCTGAATCTGATACCCAGAATATGCATGAATAATGAATGCATAGGTACATAATGGATGTGCTCTCACATCAGTAGGCAGAGAATGTGTGGCTGCATTTAAATCACTGGTCTCTCATTTATCTGATTCAGGACCAGATAAACAGGCTAGTGGGGAGACAAGCAGGTAAACAAGCAGAGCGACAAGCAGGGAGACGCAGAGAGACAGTCAGAGGGACACGCAGAGACACAGTCCGATTGACAAGCGGAGAAACAGGATGTGAGACCATCCGTGAGACACGCGGAGAGACAAGCTCCAGGGCAGGTTCATTTCACCTCCCCCTGCCACAGACAGGCTTTAGTCGAATACAGTCCTTTCAATTTTATAATCAGAAATAAAAGAAACGAAAGAAGTTGTCGGAAGGAAGGAAATTCGCTGCACTACACAGGCGTTGTGTGTATAATGCAATCGAACGGTTCATGGTGACGGTAGGTGCACTTGACAGGGTGGAAACAGCCCTCAGATATTTGGAAGAAAGGGAATGGATGAAAACAACGGAGGTAAGAGTACAAGCGGTGTCATTTAGCTGAGGTGCGCTTTGGCTGCCTCAGAGAGAGACTGGCAAATCAAAGGTTGTTCCAGGCATACAGTATGCAGGCCTGTGTTTGATGTCTGGCTTATGTAAGGCACTTGTTTATGTCTCCCATGCAGATGACGGCTCTGTTGATGTGATACATTCTCCCATGATCAGATGTTAGTGTCTCGCTAACAGCTAATGGTATCTAAGTCACTTCTGTGCTGTGAGCTGCGTATGTCAGGGAGAATATCAGCAGGCCTACCACTGTGAATAAAGCCCCGCCTCTGAAAGGAGCCTTTGGTGTCTCTGTATATCCCTGGACAAACAGGGATCTCTGTTTAAATGTATTTGTTTTCTCACTTCATTGCGTGGGCTTGTGTGGGTTGGTTGATTATGAAGATTAGTGCGTGATTTCTTCGTATTTGATGGTGTTTTTACTCATGTTGGGTGGCTTTTAATGCCACACGTATAATACAACAAATACTCACTGGAACATACATTAATTTCGATTGTTCTGACAAACCAGCCTTGATACAGTCCATATCTGGCGACCTACGTTATGCTTTTGTGTGTGAGCTTCCATGGAAAATGGCTGTAGAAGATGGGAATTTACTTGTGTGTGCACCGTTAGGGGAGAGTCAGCAGATTTGCTGATGAAGACAGAGAGGAAATCCCCTTCCATAAATACCCTGCAACTATAGCGTAGTCTATCTGGTATAGCCTGCTGCTTCACCACCGACTGCCCTCGCCATGGAAACCGAGAGACGTTCATGATGTATTGGGCCATTAGGCTTCTAACCCCTACACTTGCATCTCAGTCATCACCACCATTATGCTTTGTGATCTGGGCCCGGGGCCCACCACTGGAAGTGGACAGGGAGAGATAGAGGGAGACCGGATGACCTGTACGATAGAGAGGTGGAGTGATGTCATGCGTTATTGGTAGCTAATGTGCTGGATAAGATAGGAGTGCCCTGCCACCAGACCACTCTCCATGATGGAGACCGTTGGTCTGATCTCTCCGGGGGAATTATCCCGTTGGCTTCTCCTGTTAGATGGTGGGGAGGCGGCGCGGGCGTTTGTTATTCCGATGGCGTGATACAATAGAACGAGGTGATGTTAGAATGACGGCGGCGACGTCTTTCGCTAATTTAATTTCATCTCGTTTCGGTTTTAGAGCGGCTCCTTCTCTTCACTATCTGTTCAAATGATCCGGTCTGGGGTGAAACACTTTCGAGGTGCCGGTGGTTGATGTCTTCAGACATAGTTAGCCAGTACAATAAGCATACTGAGTATTTCATGCAATGACAGGAGGGGATACGGACTACAGGCAATCTCATTTCAGTGTTGAAGTGTGTCCCATTTAAGATGCTAAATGGCTCTCAGACGGGGGTTGTGTCTGTTGTCAGGTACGTTGACTGAGCAGTGCTCTGGAACACACAACACATTTTAAACTCTGCCTGTTGGTGTCAGATGTAGGGATTTGTTTGTTTGGCCTGTGGTCTGCTGAGTATGTCCTGCGGTAAGAGGGTTAATGGTCTGAGGTCCCAAATGCAGCATCGTTTAATCATTTCAGAAAATTTGTCAAACAAACCAGGGACATGAAAAGAAGGAAGGCGTAATAATACCCCTGAAATAAAGACACATTTGAAGTCAATGGCGCATTAAATCACAATTTAGCTGTATATTAAATGCTCTGTAGTCATTCAATATATAATATATACATTACAGACCGCAGTATTGGGGAGCTATTTCATACTTTTTCACTGGTCCATTATTTTCCCATTTGCCATCTTTTTGCAAGCCAATGCAATGGCATGACTGCTGTATGTATGTGCATATGGATGGATAGCAAGTAAATGGCAGAGTAGACTGTCCTGCTCATTGAACTAAAATCAACTTTTTCACTGCATATCGCTCTTTACTCTTCAGAGGACAACACATGTGATGCATTTTTTGAATGATTTAGCATTAGGCAAAAATACTGTCAATCAATCACATTTATTTTTTAGAGCTCTGAAAATGCCATCTAGTATGTCATTTTGAATTGCTATTTGTTCCCAAACAACTATTATCTCACTTGTAACACACACTATGCTTAGTGCCTGTACATTTCTGCCCTCCGCTATGTGCCTTAATTGCACATTTAGTATTGCCATTTGCACTGCATTTGCCTTCATTGCACATCTGCACATTCCACTTGTATTCCACAATATACTGTGGAATACTACTTGTAAATTAATGTTTTGCCCGCTATTTGCACTTAGATGCTAACTGCATTTTGTTGTGCTGTACTTGTACTGTTCAATGACAATACAATTGAATCTAATCTACATCAGCAAATGTTATTTTGCAGATACCCAGCTTGAAACCCTAAAGAGCAAGCAACTCTTGTTGAGTTAGTGCGCAGTGGTGTACAGACTTATGGAGAACACTAGAGAGGAACCAATCTGTGAGGGGTGGCCAGTCGTCTTCTGGCTATGCTGCGTGAAGACTAGAAGTGTACACAACATTTTGGCCCCATTAATGTTTTTGCATGATCAGTAGAAGAGCGTGTGAATAAATGCATGTGGGCTGATTCCAGACTCCTTAAACAGAATCCAAGTCAGCTGCATAACCAGATGGACAAAAAAAGGAAATATGACATAGGAACAGCATGATGCTACATGAAACAAACACACATTGCATAAGAGCACTATTTCATAGACTTTATATATAGGTTTTCTTGTACTAGTTTTGCCCTATATTTCTTCATAAAAATGTTTTATTTAATTAAAATTGTCAACAGTCAAACCTAGACTTAGCCACCTTCTATGAGAGAGATAGGTTTCCATATTTAGTTCTAACAACCTCTTAATATGACCAAAACATAAGATAATATTCAAAATCAGGATTGGTGTCCCTGTGTCATAAGGCCTAATTGGTCTAATCTGCTGTCGTGTTACACGTGTACTGTTGCAACAAACAAGCCTAGCAAATGGAAATTCTCTCCGAAAAAGTCGTTGCATGCATTGCATGTTCACTGCCTCGCCCCACCCACAACCCAGTCAGACCCCGATAATAACATTCTATTGGATCTCCTAACTGGCCACCACATTTCAGTTGTATGATTTGCTGAAACAGATCAAAAGTTATCAAGAGCTCTTGTGTTAGTGAATCATATTGAGTAACAATATTAATATAATGGGAATAATAGAACACATGAGAAGAGATATGTTTTGGCAAGTCTCTGCCCTTTTGGGGACAAATGTTTTACAGTTACTGAGACATGTCCAACAGGAAAACAACATACAGCATACACGCATACACCTCAGGTAGTTAATGTATGACTGGGTGCTGCCTTACCTTGCCAGCACATTTAATGTCATTTCACAACTCATGATTGTATTCTGTTTTCTGTGTTTTGAAATAACAAATAACTTTTTCTGACAATGCTAAACAATGGTTCGCCATAGTAGGCATCTGTGTTTTGTGTTTGTCTTTCAACTTTGGTGATAGAGTGCACAATACTTGCACAATGAATGTGTTGGGTAGGTTATCAGATGTAATCAATTACAGTTAGTAGTGACTTGTCCAAAAATGTAATCAGTAGTCACATTTTTGGATTAACAGTTGAACTGCATCTATTACAGGATCAACCAGTGTTGTTGCATTTTACCTTATGGGTAACATGTTTCTTCCCATTGCTGTACCTGTACATAGGAAGAGGCATCATATAGGTCAGATTTCTCTCCTCAAAACAAATTAATTGATATTACCACATATGTTGGCCTAAAGACTTCCTAAGTTGCTGGGGAAACTTGCTTCATTTATTCTCAGTCATCTCATTAATATACTGTACTCCTAGAGATTATCTAATGAACCTTGGTTTTATATCCCGTCATGCAGAAGGTCTGTAGGTCTGACTTATTTGCGATTCAACAGAAAAGTAACATTAGAGATGTTTTTCATAAAATGTATCCATCTTGTATCACTGTGACACCAATGGAACCTCCTAATAGGGCCAAAACAGGATAGCACACCTTTGTTACTGCTTTTCGGTCTGAATACCAAAGAATACATTTTGAATAGGAGAGAGACCCTTTATCACTAAGTTACCTTATACAGTGTCAGGGGCTTGGAGGGAAGAGGAGCAGAGATGGAGAGGTAAGAGTAAGAAAGATATGTGGTGAGAGGGGGAGATCAGGAGATGGAAATCTATATATTGAGAATGAAATAATCCTCAGTTTAATGATAGCATACAATATATAAGTCATTTTTAGTGAGTGGTGAGTGAGTTTGAACACTTTCCTGTGGTTTAACTCTTGGTAATTTCATTTTAGAAGACATGCATTCAGAAAATATATATAAATCACATTTTGTTATATTACAGGTTTATTCAAAAATATTTCTTTTCCTTCTTAATTATGTAGTAATGGGCATATTCTGCCAAAATGATGTGCAGTATCGCGACAGCTCAACTGCATTGTATGCTCAACTGTAGTACAACGTTATTACAATGTAGCAATATGTGCTTGGATGCACAAGACGGTGGGAAAAGTGTCATGATTGGTGGGACAGCGCCATCTTTTAAGATCTACATCCCATATACACGCAAATGCACACTACCTACTGCTGAATCTGTGTGAACAACGCATTAATGCACCTGCACACAGGCCAGGGTGGAGGTGAAGGTCTCACAGACTTTCAATTGGAGTACGGTGATAGACGGCCAAATGCAGGTAGTTTTGCGAGCTGCGCGGTGAGTGGTGCTTGATCCCGTGAGTGGCTCTTCATTCTGTGCACGCCTGCTCGCGGGTCGAGGTGCCCGAAGTTGAAATTTGAGCGCCTGCCGCCCATGTCTACCAATGAAACGATGAACAGTGCTCATCTTGTCAACCAATCAAACACTCATTCAATGAAAACACTGATACATGAGAGGAAGAAAGAGGATAGCCTTCCTATTGGCTAATGATGGATTGTTCAGAACATGTCAGGGAACAAGATTAGGGTCAATGACACAATCCGGTTTAGAATTCTGTTTATACTGTAATGGTAATAAAACAGGGCAGTGACTGAAAGAAGGCTTGCCAGGACCTCTGGAGGTTGGATTCAAGATGTAAGCTTTTTGCAAGTTTACACTTCAGAGGTAAATGCTCCAGAGAAAATGGATGCCTGTTGAGAATCACTTCAGAATGATTCAAGCTTGTATAATTGGGAATGCGGAGATTTTAGCGGAACCTTTCCTGAGTGGAGCCTTTCAACTTTTCTTGAAGGAAATGCCAATGAAGCTCAACCCTTAGTCTTGCCACTTTCTCTAAGAGAATGGGAGGGTATAAACTGGCAGCACAGAGGGTGGGAGGGAAGGGGTGTGGGCAGTGTGTCTGGAGTTGGATAGGAACTGACTAAACTAAGTGCTATCCCAATGCCAGGAATGGCAGAGGAATCTGTGTGGGGAATGACAGTGCTGAGGGTTTATATACAGCCTGTCTCCAAGAATTTCAGAGCCTGATAAAAGCAGACAGGCCAGACAGAAGGAGAGAGACCCTTTCATCACGTAGCTACCTTATACAGTGTCAGGGGCTTGGAGGGAAGAGAAGCAGAGATGGAGAGATAAGGGTAAGAATGATATATGGTGGAGAGAGGGGAGAGATGAAGAGAGAGGAGAGGGAAATCTATATATTGAGAATGAAAGAATCCTCAGTTAAATGTTAGCATACAACAGTCATTCTGAGTGAGTTGTGAGTGAGTTTGAACAGCTTCCTGTGGTTTAATGCTTGCTAATGTCATTTAGGAGGCCTGCATTCAGAAAATATTCAGAGCCCTTCAATTTTTCACATTAACATTTTTTCTTATGTTACAGCATAATTCTAAAATCGATGAAATCTGTTTTTTCTTCATCAATCAGCAAACAATACCGCATAATTATCAAACAAGAATAGTTTTTTGGGCATTTCGCACATACAGGTCTGGAAAGAATTATGAGACCACTCCTAATTTTTCTTTAATCAGCATCTCTATATGTATGGCAGACATTCCATTCCTGTCTGTTAAATTCAGGGAAACCTCATATTATATCAGAGGTACTGATAGTGCGATTACCTGAACTAAATCAAATGTAACAAGGAAAAGAATAAAAAACATTGCTGTGGTAACTATACTCACTACCTCATGAAATAGGTCCAGCTGGGAGGCAAAAACAGTGCGAGTAGTAACTCAAAGGTTACTTGAATAAAACAATAATTATTCAGCATGAATAGTTATAGTCTTTTCCTCACTCAAAGAAATGCTTTGAGGTAAGAAAAGAAGGGTTCAACTTTACTGGCAGGGGGATACAGTGAGCGTCAGGTTGCTTCCATCCTAAAAATGTCAAACATGGTGGTTCATAAGAACTAGGTCAAGGAACAGACATTGGGGACAACAAAGCTACAGACTGACAGAGGGTGAAACCGACTGTCCACTGACCAAGATGACTATCAACTTATTCGAATGTCACTCAACAACCGTAGGATGACATCAAGTGACCTACAAAAAGAATGGCAAACAGCAGCTGGGGTGAAGTGCATGGCAAGGATGGTTCGATACAGGCTCCTAGGGGCAAGGCTGAAGACATGCAAAGCTAGAAAAAAGCTCTTCATCAATGAGAATCAAAGAGCCAGTCTGAAGTTTACAAAAGACCATAAGGATTGGACTGTGGAGGAATGGAGTAAGGTCAAATTTTCAGCTTTGCCCAACACCTGGTCATCTAAAGATTTGACGGAGACCTGGAAAGACCTACAAACCACAGTGTCTCACACCCACTGTGAAATTCTGTGGAAGATCTGTGATGATCTGGCAGATGCTTCAGCAAAGCTGGAATCGGGCAGATTTGTCTTTGTGAAGGACACATGAATCAAGTCATGCACAAGGTTATCCTGGAAGAACACCTGTTTCCTTCTGCTCTGACAATGTTACTCAACCCTGACAATTGTTTTTCCAGCAGGATAATGCTCCATGTCACAAAGCCAGGTCAATCAAGGTGTGGATGGATCACCACCAGATCAATACCCTGGCTTGGACAGCCCTATCTTCAGACATTGAAAAGCTCTGGAATTTGATCAAGAGGAAGATGGATGGTCACAAGCCATTAAACAAAGCCAAGCTACTTGAATTTTTGTGCCAGGAGTAGCATAGAATCCCCCCACTGTAATGTGACAGACTGGTGGAGAGCTTGCCAAGACACATGAAAGCCATGATAAAAAAATATGTGTTATTCCACCAATTATTGATTTCTAAACTCTTCCTAAGTTAGAACATTAGTATTTTGTTGTTGAAAAATGAATATGAATTTGTTTTCTTTGCATTATTTGAAGTCTGAAAACAATGCATATTTTGGGGATTATTTTATTTATTATATTTATTATTATTTTACAAATAAATACTCTAAATGACAATATTTTTATTTGGAATTTGAGAGTAATGTCGTCTGTAGTTTATAGAATAAAAACAAACTTGATCTTTTTAGTCATACCAACGAATAGTGAAATGAGTGACACTTATCATTTTACAGTGGTCTCTTATATTTTTCCAGAGCTGTATATAAAATGTATTCAGACCCATTACCTCAGGACTTTGTTGATAGACATTTGGCAGCAATAACAGCCTGAGTATTCTTGGGTATGATAATAAAAGCTTATTAAACCTGTATTTCTCCATTTACTTTAGCAAATTCTCACATGCTGTGTCAGAGTTGATGGTGAATGTTGCTGCACTGCAATTTTCATGTCTCTCCTGAGATGACAGATCCCGTTCAAGTCCGGTCTCTGGCTCGGCCACTCAAGAACATTCACAGACTTTCCCCGAAGCCACTCCAGCACTGTTTTCATCAAGGATCTTTCTGTACTCTGCTCTGTGCTGCAGAGATGGTTGTACTTCTGAAAGGTTGTCTCATCTCCACACAGGTCCTTTGGATCTGCTAGAATAGCCGTCGGTTTCTTGGCCACCACTCTGACCAAGGTCTTTCTCTACCGATTGCTCAGTTGGGTCATAGAAGCCAGCTCTAGCAAGTGTTGGTCATTCTAAACTTCTTCCATTTAAGTATAATGGAGACCTTTGATTATGGGGACTTTCAATGCTGCAGAAATTTTTTGGTACCCTTCCACAGATTTGTGTCTCGACCCAATCGTTTTTTGGAGCTCTTCTGGCCATTCCTTCGACTTTATGGTTTAGTTTTTGCTCAGTGATGCCCTGTCAATTGTGGGACCCTATATAGACTGGTGTATGCATTAACAAATCATGTCCCATCAATAAAATGTACCAATGGTGGACTCACATCATGTTGTAGCAACATCTTAGGGATGACCAATGGAAACAGGATGAACCTCAGTGCAATTTCGTCAAGATTTCAAAAAAACTTTTTTCCATGGTCATTATGGAATATTGGCACTCATTCATAAAAGCTTATTAGAAAAGATCTCAAATAAAATCATTGGGAGAGACTTACAATCAATTAAGAAACTCTCGCACCTGGTCGAAATGAGCGTAGAAGTCATTGCAAATTGATAAATTGGATAAATTCATGTACACCATAAATGCGCTGCATCTGTCCTTATTTACATATGTCACTATTTATGCGGGTGTGGCGATCAGCTACCTATGAATTTACAGATTTTAATATGAATTATAGCCTGAAATGGCTAATTAACCATTTGTCGAATACTTTTAAAAGTGCAAACTCTGCCATCATTGGGCTAACTTCTTTACCCAGAACCACTGGTTTATTTATCTTCTCACTAGTCAATTTAAGACCTGTTAGCTAATCAAGATGCCAACCACCGGAATTGTAATGACTATTCATGATCTCCAAGTATGTCGGTACAGCCTGAGTGACTTAGTAAAAGCAAAGTAAAGGCATTTAAAAACGTACAAACGGATGAACAACAGAAATAAGAGAGAAAATGTTGAATATAGTGTAATAAATAATAGGCCTTCACTAATAGTCTATGGTAGTGACCTAATGTCTCGGATGTGTTAAAACTATGTGTTATATTCCTCGTCATCTTATTTTACATTGCCTGTTATTCATGTTTAAAGGTCAAAAGGTTTATTTGTAATTTGCAATAACAAGTTATGGCAATGAAATGCTTGGTTTTCCCGACAGTGCAGTTAGAAGTAAAATAAAACAGTAATTATAATATAAAAATAAGAAGATAACATGAACAATCAGTAATAACACTATACAAAAAACATTCATCAATAATAATAACTATACAACTGTACAACCATAGTGTATTTTAAATGTGACAGGTGTGCATGATATAATTGGCTGATGAGCCTTCTATAAAATGACAGGTGTGCATGGGACTATGGATTGAAGGGAAGAGGGGTTCTTGAATTGAGCAGCCTTACGGCCTGAGGAAAGAAACTGTTCCATAGCCTGTTAGATTTGGACGGAATACTCCTGTACCTTCTGCCTGACGGCAGCTTGGTAAACAGTCCATGGCATGGGTGGCTGGGATCTGTAATGATTCGTTTGCGCCTCCTCCTTTACCTCTCTGTGTAGAGATCCTGCATGGATGGCAGATCAGACCCTGTGATGTTATTATAATTATAATTCTGGTTATTGTTCCGATTGTTGTTTTTTGTGATACTGATGGTCGTATTGCGAATCAAGCCAGGAGTGAAAATCTGATATCAGGTTTGGAGGGGACAGTTATATAAAACTCTCAAAAGCATTTTTTTAGGGGAACGCCAAAAGTAGTTCTGTAAATACTGTTTTAGTTTGCACCATTGGTTTGCTCGCTACTGTACCTCTGTATATTCAGCTAGCGTTGTGTTTGAAACCTACCAACATAAAAATACTTACTGGATTAACCTCACATTAGCTACTTGCATTGAATGCATTTCAGACAGTAGACCAGGACACTGTCACCTTGTCAGCTAAGGAACACTACATACACTGCGTGCACAATTTTTAGGCAACTGAGTATCCTGATCGTATTATTATTTCTATGTTTCATTTTCCAACTCCAAACCATATAAACTTTTATGCTCATTGGATTGATCATTTTCAGGTGATATGTCTTTGTTTATTGAGGGTGAGTGTGACAACAGTGAATAACACCTTATATCATGTTGTGCATACTTTTTAGGCAGGTCCTTGACCTCAGGTAAAATGGGCCAATAAAGGGATTTAACTTACACTGAAAAGTCATAAATTGTAAATGCCTTTCAGACAGATGCAACACTCTTGAAATAGTTAAACAATTGAGGCGTGACCACCGGAAGATCAAATGTTTTTTGTGAATTGTCAACTGGAGTGCAAAAAACGCATGACAGAAATTAACTGCAAAAGACTTGAGAAGAATTAAACATGAAGCTACCTGAACCCATAATCGTCCAATGCCATCATATTCCAGAACTACAACCTATCTGGAGTGTCCAAAAGTACAAGTGTCAAGTGGTGAGACATGGCCAAGGTCAAGAAGGCTGAAAAAAACCCACCACTGAATAAGAATCTCATGTTGAAGCGTATAGATTGAACAGAAAAATACCTGAAAACAGATTTTTCAAAGGTTTCTGGACAGATGAAATGAGAGTGACTCTTGATGGACCAGATGGATGGGCCTGTGGCCATCACAAATGAACACAGGGAATCACTTTGAGTCAAGCGCCAGCAAGGTAGAGGAGGGCTACTGGTATGGGCTGCTATCAGTAAGGATGAGGTAGTTGGACCTTTTTGGGTTCTAGATGGACTGAAACTCAACTTCCATAGCTACTGCCAGTTTCTGGAAGACACTTTCTTCAAGCAGTGGTAGAGGAAGAAGTCCTCAGCATTCAAGAAGGCCAAGATCTTCATGCAGGACAATGCTCCATCACATGCATCCAAGTACTCCACCTGCCCCCCTTCCTCTCCTGACGTAAATCCTACTGAGAATTTGTGGACCCTTCTTAAACATGAGATTTACAATGAAGGAAGACAATGCACCTCTTTGAACAGCATTAGGGAGGCTGTGGTTGCTGCTTCAGGGAAAGTTGATCAGATCAAAAAACTGACAGACTCCATGGATGGGAGTCTAATGGCATATTTTGAAAAGACTGATGGTTATATTGGTCAATGAATATTTGGCCAGAAATGTTATTAATTTGTCATTTTGTGTTACGTATTTGTTGCAAACAAGTGATTTGGGGGAAATGTTTTTTAGTAATTTAGTTTCCTGACAATTCTGCACAGCAATTTTTGCCTAATAATTGTGCCCACTTATGTATCCCCCTGAGAAAGATCAAAACTCACTTTCTTCATTAAAGATTCAGGTTTGTGAAAATGATATTTTGGTTGTGACTGAGAGCATTTTGTTTCTTCAACAATAAGATACATCTTGAGGAATACGATTTGGCTAATAATTGTGCACGCAGTGTACAACACACTGCAAGCTTCTCTCATTGACTGCAAAAGCTGGTTGATGTTACTGTAGCAAGCTAGCAAATCAGCTGACTGCTAGCTACCATAAAGTGTGACCTGTAATTCAATGTGGGTTGGGGAAAATGTAGGCTGGTGAGGGTTAAAAATGTGCTTTCCTGTATTGAGTGGTAGAAGTAAAAAAAAATGTTTGTTGGAACTACTTTGTAAAAGTCAACCACCACCGACAAATTCTGCCAACCTCCCACATGCACCATACCTGCACGATGTGCGACTGCTGAGGGCTGGGAGGGGCAGTGGATCAAGCCATTGTGTGGAAAAGTACGGTGTGTTACAATTATTTGTCTGTAGCGTCATATTCATATTACGGAATGTTCATAGTTATGTTTACAGTTATATAATGGGACGGGGGACAAATCATAGTTCTCCCCAGGATCGGGGGGTCGTTTCCCTCCTATGAATCAAGCATGATCAATTTGTTTTTGGTTGGTTAAAATCAAACCCAGAAGTGAGTTTGATTGTAAGGATACGACAAAGGTATCTATACAAGCTCTTTCGGTGAAATGATCATACAATCATTTTAAGATCAAAGTTGATCGTATGCATGTTGCGTGAATGAGAGCAGCCGTGTGTGGATTGATGAGGACACCCTTTTCATTTTGTGAACTTTTAATTTCATTATTAGATTTGATAGGTGCGATAAATAGATAAATGGAAATTGACATTTTGAGATAAAATCATGGTGTGATTCTTGTCTGGATGCCAACCCCAATACATCATGTAATCGTTTCCAATCACACTTTTATTTGTGACTAAAACTGGTAAAAGTATTGATTCATGATTGTTAGACTTACAATTAAGAGTACAACTCATTCTGGCCTTACAGATTTGAGGACAAAAACATTGCCGCCAACTGCAGTACAGCCCCACAAACGTTATATATTGCTCTTCCAATACATTTATCTGTCAGGTAACAGACAAACAGCGATTTTCTGTTTTCACTAGTCTAAATGAATATCACCTTGTTTTGCCATGTTAGCTGTATAACTGAACTTCTGTACTAACCTTTAACCCTTGCTTTTCCTTTATGCAGTTGGAGGTGTCCGTGACAGACCTAAATGGGAGGCTGATTGAAGGTCCTGTACGCCTGCAGGTTGATGTCAACGACCAGAATGACAACAGGCCCATCTTCAAGGAGACACGCTATGCTGGGGAGGTGTTGGAGGGTTCACCTACAGGTAGGGGAATGCAGCACTTTCTTATTCTCTTTGGCCTTGTTGACCAGTTTTAAGTACTCCGTCCCTGTTTTAGCCATCAGCATGTTTGCTGTTGCAGTCAACTCTTTTCTAGAGTTTTTCTAGAGTCATATCAAATCAGTCACCAAAACAGCATTCTATCTGAAAAATATATCCAGAAACAAATGTCTGGTGTCCCATGCTTTTATCTCTAGTAGGGTTCACTACTGTAATGGCCTCTTAACTGGACTCCCCAAAAAGACTGTAAAACAGCAGAAGCTCATTTAGAATGCAGCTGCTAGAATGTTAACCAGGACTAAGAGGACAGAGCACATCACTCCGGTTCTTAAATCTTTGCATTGGCTTCTGGTCAGTTACAGAATAGACTTTAAAGTGGTGCTTCTAGTTTATAAATCTCTGATTGGTTTAGGACCCGAATACATTTCTGATATGTTTGAAGAATATAAACCGAGCAGGGCTCTTAGATCCATGAACTCAGGTCAGCTAGTAGAGCCCAGAGTCCAGACTAAACATGGAGAAGCTGCGTTTAGCAGTTATACTGTACACAACTGGAATAAACTAACAGAAGATCTGAGACGTTAAACCAAACGTCCATGTCCATTTTTAAATCCAGGCTAAACACACTTCTCTTTTCACGTGCCTGTGACTGACCTCTTAAACTTAAAGACACTGTGAGTGTAATATGTTTTTATATGTTTTTATAACCACACTGTTTAGTCTTACAGCTTTTATAGCTTCCTATGTTTTTATATTCTATATCTTATTCTATGTTTTCTTACTATGCTGTATTTTATATTTATTTTGTTATTGAATGCATATCTTGCTTTCTATTTTCACTGTAAAGCACATTGAATTGCTTCTATGTATGAATTGTGCTGTATAAATGAACTTGCTTGCTTGCTAGGGGCAATGCTGTTTCATAAGGAACAGTCTACTACGGCCATCTGTGACTTTTCTTCTGCACGACTTCATATTGTTTTGAATATGCCCACATGCATCGATTAACTATTACAATTTGGACACTTAATATGTTCACCCGGCACAGCCAGAAGAGGACTGGTCACTCCTCTGAGCCTGGTTCCTCTCTAGGTTTATTCCTAATTTTCGGTCTTCTTAGGCAGTTTTTCCTAGCCACTGAAGTTCAACACTACTGTTGTTTGCTCCTTGGGGTTTAAGGCCGGGTGTTTTGTAAAAGCACTTTGTGACAACTGCTGATGGGCCTATATAAAATAAATTTGATTGATTGATTGAATTGTTGCATTCATAGTGGTCTCGTCTCCGAGACAAGCTGAGAGGACAAAAGAGGGGCAGGAAACTGCAGGAGTAATTATGTTGTCATATTGAATATTTGTGTTTCGTACTTGAGAAAATAATAGACTGTATCTTCCACTTCTAAAGAAATCCACCAACAATCTACCAACACCAGGGCTTTACAAAAAAGGAAGTATCTCAGAAGACGTGGTTTTCCTCCCCTTGTCAAAATACCACTCATGTTTTGGACATACATTTCCTACAATGCTATTAGCATCATCAGTGAGCTTCCATTTGATGTGGCTTTTGTTGTGTTTTTTTATCCAATGAATCACCCCTGAAACAGACCATTTGGTGAGTGGATGACATCTCTATCTGCACACTGTTTCTGTGGTCTGCAGAAATGAGGAAGTCAGTGAGCCAGAGCAGAGCTCCAGGAACTCACCACCATCTCACATTTCCACTATGGTCTCCAACTGGCCCTGGGGCTCTTCTGCTCTGGTCCCTCTCCTTTGTCCTCTCTGGGCTAGTTACTTTGAAGACTTCAAACCCTGAGGTTTAGACCAGTCGCTGAGGACCTCACGTTCTCTTGGACCACACACATTTCCTCATACATTATTCACTGGGCTTTGTGTGTGTGAGTGCATGTACATTTAGGTGTGTGCATTTGTGTTTGTGTGGGTGTGTGATTGTTTGCGTGAGTGATAGAGAACAACAAAGAGAGAGAGAGAGAGAGAGAGAGAGAGATTTTAGTGTGACACAAAAGGGTAATGAAACTGAGCAGAGATTATATCAGAGCCTTCTCTGTAAAGAGCTAACTTGTGCTCATATCATTAGCACACAAACAAATATACTGTACATAACACTCCATCAACAGCAGCCGTAGCAGATAAGGGAGAAAAGTCAGCAGGCAAACTGAGAAATGAGTCACGCAATCAGTAGACTAACACAGTTATTCCCCATGCTGACGATAGTCTTCAACTGCACTGTATGGCCATATGGATCAATACAGCTAGGCTAATAAAGCTGTAATGATGTACTAGCTTGCACTGGGACTGGGGCTATGAAACAGTAGGCAAAACAGTGGGCACAATTTCCGTTGCTTCCCATTGAACTAACATGCCAAAACAAGTGATTCTGGAATCCAAAGGGCTATATAAAGGTATTAATTTAGATTTGTATCTACAAAGTACCTTCAGGTCCTCCAGTGACTCAGTTTAATGAGATTTAAGATGTTGATTTGTTTTTTTTGCAATTATGTATTTCATAGATGTTATGGGCTTGATTTAATTTGACTATGTCTTCATCTAAAATCCCTTTGGTACAGTTGCCATGGTAAATCAAATTGAGATGAGGGATGGGGACTGATGATGTACATGAGAGCCAATTCAACCCTGCTCTTATTTGGCTGCTGCCCTGCTCCGGGTTGGTGGAAGCGAATATCGGGGACAGTGGGGGGCACATCAGACACAGTGTCAGCAGAATATAATGAGATGAATTTGGTGCACTTTGCCCCTACTCCTGAGAGCTGGCACCAATAAGGCTGGTGTCTGGATGGGAGATGGGTTGAAGGGATAATTATGCCCTCCACCAATACCAAAGGGATCATAGTGATGCCAATGCTACTCTAATCAAGACACACCACTCTGGTCACCCACTCAGCATGACCTGTGTCACTCAGCATCTGACCTGTGGCCCCTCCTTCATTAATCACAGAGGTGGACCTAGTCCTAGACCCCCAGCTTGTCCTGGCCCACACACCAAAAGGGTTAACCCCTCTTTATAATTCAGTTTTCAATGCAAAACTCTGCTAGAAGAGAAGGGCATTTGTTGTACTTCAGTGTTTCTGAAATTGCGGCAATTGTGTGATTTGTGCCTGATTGCCGGACCACGTAAGTGGAGCTAACCTAGAAGAGCAAATGTCTCTTACGGACTGAGTGAGTGAGTGAGTGAGTGAGTGACTACCTTTTTGAATAGAGTAGTGGTTAGAGACGCAGACTATGGAACAACAGGTCCCGCTTTCGACTCCCGTCACAATCTAAACAATTTATGACTTAGGATATGTTCTGGACAGACAACTTCACTGGCTACAGCCAGCATTAGCTATGTTATAGGAAGCCGAAAATCAGTTCATGTGGATTTTCAAATAATGCATCAGGATTTGTTTGGGATAGGCAAAAAATACACTGGCTACACGATTCTATCGTCTTTTCACTTGACAAAAAAGTCAGTTATCGTCACCTATATTTAGAGTTATCAATGTCATTAATTAATGGATGTCTAATTAGCTGTTAAAACGGCCAGTGGCAAGAGAGGATTTGTTCAGTATAGACAAAAACGTTGATGGCTATTGTTAGCTTCCTGTTCCGGTGATGTCCAAGAACAAAAGTTATGCAACCAGAAAGTCAGGGGAGAGTCATTTATTTCAGCATGAGACTTACGATGTTAACAGGTCATAGTTCCCACTCTCCCTCTCTCCAAAGAATACAGGAAGTTCCACAGTACTTATACCTAATAAAAGGGAGGCGGCCAAGTGTCAAACCCAGCCAAATACCCTCCAATAAGAAAGGCCTAAATGACCCTTGTATAGGATGTTCCAGCATATGGTCAATGGTCCTATCCCTCAAGCCTGTGACAGGCAACTCCTAGCAGGAGGCATAGACAGGACGTGTGTCCTATCTATACACCTGTGCTCAAGAGTTAGTTAGTACATCTGTGTTGTGTTAAGTTTCTCAAGCCTACTTTCTCTCACTATAAACATCAGTAGCTAAGTTATAGAAAGCCTGAAATAGAACACTTCACTGTTATATTGTGACTATTTCTGGTGGATTTTTTAATTATGTCTTAGGATTTGTTCAGGATAGACAAAACCTTTGCTGAATGCACGATTTTCTCATTTCACTTGACGAAAAAGTCAGTTATCGTCACCTGTATTGATAGTTATTGTATCAATGTCATTCACAAATGTCTAATTAGCTGTTGAAACGGCCAGTGGTAAAAGCCATACAGTTCATAGTTGCTATTTATGGTGGAGGTAAACTTAATAAGAAACGTTACTCAGTTTAACACAATGCTTAATGGTGTCTAGTGAAATTTTCTAGTTTTGTATGATGTTAATGGGTGACAGAATTATCTAATGTCGAGACACTATACCAACACTTGATAAGCGTGCACTTCTGTGGTGTAGTGGCTAAAGACATTGCCTCTCACGTGGGCGACCCCAGCTCGAATCCAGTGCAGGCAGTAACGTTCATCCCTTTCAATCACGGGCCGACTGAACTGGGCTTGCTTTGTTCCTTTTCTTGTTTTATTTTTACCTCTCTTTACCTTGAGTATTATTTATATTTCTTCAAGAACTTAGTTGTAATGTAGAAGCTGTTATAGCATGGACTCCCTATTTAACTTTTTCTACTGAATAGTTGTTAATTTCAGTAATGTGTAATGACACCAGTTGACATTAGCCTTTCCCATGTTATGCCGTGTCACTCGAATCAAAGTAGTAGATGCCTGGGCTACTATCTGCAAAAAAAATAAATCTTATTTAAAAGTATGGTAATACCAAAACATAATTCAAAATGTTGCAATTTGTTTTTTATTCCTTGACAAGCTACAAAGGAGGCAAATGTAACATTCCTTCCAGGATTCTGCAATTCCAACCATTCAATGGACATTTATAGCATAGTATGGTTCAATCAAGCCTCACGCCAAACTGCCTTTTCCCCTCATTAGCGTGTTTTCATGAGCAATTTGATCAAATCATTGCATATTGCCATGAAAAATGTCATTAATGCCCCTGCAAAATTAAGCATTTCAGCCTTCAGATGTCAGAAGAAATGTCTGCTGTATACATTGGGGACTGAGTTATTGGTAATTAGGTTAATATTAATGTTGTTGACAACAATCCGGCAAGATGGCAGCGAGCAGAGAGAAAAAAGGAAAAGTCATTGCGCTATCTAAGAAAAGGGAAGAGAGGGGAAAAATGTCAATAGAATGATTATTATTTTATTCTATGAACTCTGACAGTATAAAAATGCACCAGCACATTGTCTCTGATTGACAGTGGTAACATTGTATAGAATGTGTTGGTCAAAGACTTTCGTAAGTCCTAAATAAAACAAGGTGAGGAGTGGAAATATTTTGATGGTATATCCAATGAAAAAGATATGGTAAGAATTACCACTTGCCAATTACAATCAACAGTGACATCATAATTACTTCATTGCTATCCTAGTATGTAAATTAGTTAAAATAGGAGTTAGGTATAAGTGGATTAAGTCATGCATGTGTACATTTAAACACAATGTCAAAATCTCAAAGAACTACTTGAAGACTCATGAATAGCAATAATTGGACAAAGAACTTCACAATTTGTATGAGAGAGGCAGATATGCATCAGTACAAAACAGCTTAACAAGAGGAGCATTAGGCCTGAAGTATAGCATTTGAAGGCTATTCATCACTTAAACCTCTAGGAGAGAAGCTTTGTAGTGTTTGATCCAAAAAGCTTCAGGTCTTTTTATGAGAACTCAGCGCAACAATTTCAGTGACACTAAGTTACTATCCAGTACAATGGAAAACATTTGTGAAGAGCACAACTTTCCAGTGTGTCAGTTGACAAGGAAAGGGAGCCTTTTCCTACTGATGTCGGGTGCGTTGCTGTCACGTTCTGGCACAAAATGTGAGCTGGCCATGAGGCCTGGTCGGTTCAGGCTGTAATTGAGAAACTCTTCTAGGAAACAGCAGAGGCTTGTAGGGACAATGGTTGCACCACATATCTGACTTAAGATGAATGTATGGATTATTGCTCTGGATAAGAATATCACCTAAATTACTAAAATGCTAACTATTAATTGAGCATGTCAAACTGCTCATGAAATGTCTATACAAACTGAAACTTCACAAAAGCAGTCCAGATCTCCTGGCAAGTCTTTCTTACCTGTTTAGTTAACCTATTTTTTGGTTCCCTCTTCCCTCTATCTCTATCTTATCTCCTGCTGCCATGCATGCCCCAAGGCTGTTTGTAAGTTTCAACCGATTCTTTCCCTCTTCCTGCGATAGCTTTTCTGGCGTTATTCCCTACATTTCTTCTGTTATACCCAAGCAACTCCTCCTTTTTGACAGCCTCCAACTAACTGGCCTGCCTTGCCACCCTTCCTTGTCATACAGGATTTGGGGTGTTTTATGTTTGCCAGCCTATCAAAACGCACACTCTGGCCAGACGCAACGCCACGCCCACTTTAGTTTCTTTTCCAAAAAGAAAGTCTGGATCTGTAGTCCTTCCCAAGCATTCCCCTGTCCCAACAAAAAACATCCATCAGTCTTAACCAATGGGTTGGGCCAGAGTCCGATCCAAAGCAGTATTTTGAAAGTGTCTTCGATGCTGTAATTGATGACTTTGTTTACATCCATCATTTTGACATCTCCTGAACAACTGGCACTGGTGAATGTGAGGGATGACTCCGTAGCTCTGGCTCAGCTCTGCTCACACAGTGTGTGTCATGAACCCAGGGACTCACAAACATGCAGAGCCACAGAAAGATCCAGTACTCCTCTAAATTCAGCACGGACAGTTGTGCTCATAAGTTTTCATACCCTTCAAAATATATTTTATTTAAGGATAGTGATCATATGAAGCCAATTATTATCTGTCAATTTTTCGAGGCCTGAACCCAAACGCAGACCGGACACAGGAAGTATATTAGCTGAAAACAACCATGGTGAGGTAAGTGAGGAGGGGTTATGGTGTGGAGCAGGGTCGTGGTGCGGAGGTCCGGTGTCCCTGGTAAGTGAGGTAGGTGAGTATCCAAGTGGCGTGGTGAAACCTGTCCGATATCCCAGGTGAGTATCCAAGTGGCGTGGTGAAACCTGTCCGATATCCCAGGTGAGTATCCAAGTGGCGTGGTGAAACCTGTCCGATATCCCAGGTGAGTATCCAAGTGGCGTGGTGAAACCTGTCCGATATCCCAGGTGAGTATCCAAGTGGCGTGGCAGGGCAGGTCTGAAAATGCAGGTGAGGCAGGTGAATCTGCCGGGACATTTATGTCTGGGCAGGATATGGAAAACAGAATCACGAGACTGGTACAAACAGGCGAGCACGAAATGGCAGGGAACAAACAAATAAGCTGTAAACATACCGAGGTGACTCAACATTCCGGCAGGGACGGGACGTCAGGGCTCCTCCTAAATACCGCTGGGGATTAGCAGAGTAGTATCAGGTGAGTGATTGAGGAGTCGGAGCGGTTGAACACAGGAAACCTCAGTGCTGACGTCAGGCCCCATCACTTGTTGCCCGGGAGACCGGGACAGACAATAAACACACAAACAGAATCAAGTGCACAGGAGTGAAACACATTGAGCAATGAGACCAACGAGAAACACGAAACACACAGGTCGCGGAGGAGGGGTTGTGACATTATCACATAGTTGTTTGGCACCCCTTTTAAATCATAATGATAACAGAAATCACCCAAATGGCCCTGATCAAAAGTTTACTTACCCTTGATTGTTGTTACTGATTTTAATATCATCAAGCCGCTCTGAGGAGATCTCAAACCGGTGGATCATGCAAGACGACCAAAGACTGCATGACCTGGAGGCATTTTGCCAAGACGAATGGGCAGCTAAACCACCTGCAAGAATTTGGGGTGTCATAGACAGCTATTACAAAAGACTGCATGCTGTAATTGATGCTAAAGGCTGCACTACACAGTATGAAGAACTAAGGATATGCAGACTTTTGAACAGGGGTCTGTTCATTTTCTTTCCCTTTGTAACCATGTTTTGTTTTATGATTGAGCCATTCTCTTATGACTTACAGTTGAATGTGAATCCTATAAGAAATCAAAGACATATGTTTTGCCTACTCACTAATGTTTTATTTACATTTGGTACATATATTACCAATTTTACAAGAGTATGCAAACTTTTGAGCACAACTGTAGGCCTACCTATAAAACAAACACAGATGTTGAGGTACAATCGAGATATGTAAAGTGGGGGTGCCCTGTATTCGGAGTCCTGGCAGTGAGTGTCTGCAGATTTTGCTCCTGCCTTGCTTGATTGATTCCTTAATTAGTTAGGAACTCCACTCACCTAGTAGTCTAGGTTTTAATTGGACACCAATTGAAGGGAAAAAACAAAAACAGGAAAACACTGCAATGAGTTTGACAAGCCGGTTCGCACACGGTTCCGTATGATAAGTCTTCTAAAGATGTTATATACATTTGCTGAATCATTTCAAATAACACACATTATCTAAATGACAGGCTACTCTGACTGTGTTAGCAGCAAAGTTTGTTTTTGTTCCATTATTGGAGAAACTGCTGGTCTGGTTGGCCAAACAACAATTACCGGGTCAGAATCTGTGTAAATATTGCCTTTCGAAAAGAGTAATATCAATACACATTACCTCTCTTACGTGCAACCAATAGCCCAAGGCTGGGAAAAAGAGATGGTAATAAGCTATCTATAATTACATTTCCAGTGTCACTGACCTGCACAATGATGAAGATATTGAATTGAGGTTATGCGATTGACAATGTGGTCCTGCAAGTGTTTCCCAAGATATGGTTAAGATTGGAAGCCTTACCGAAGAGTTGTATATGTTTACACTTAAAAAAATGTATGCACCTAGCCTATGATCTATATGAGTGTAGTAGCCTGAAGATTTCTCATATAACATTTCCAATATTAAAACACATGTCATGTCACATTTGAGTATGAAGTAGAAGCAGGACACATATGCAGAGGTTCAAAAATAAATGTTGTCTTATCTGCGTAACTCAAAGAACACAGGAACATCAAGCTCAACTCCATGCAAAGCAGCAATGGCAGACAAGAAATACTAGGGCAGGAGGAACTTAAATAGTGACATAATGAGGGGGCAAATTTGACACAGGTGGAAGCAATACACTAACGGGACTAAACTGAACAAAGAAACAGAAAAACTAGAACAAACACAGAAATGAAACAACCGGCCCGGCCGTAACACCTCAACATGTTCTCGTCAGCAATTTAGATGGTGCTCTTATTGGTTTTGCTGCTATGTACATTTCACTAATATAATAATCAATGTCCAGCCATGGCACCACTGTGAAGCCACACATGTAATTAAAAAACACAATTTTAAAGAAAATAAGTCAAAAGTGTAATGACATTCTGCAGCCACACTATCTTTTGGCTGACAACTCATATAGCCTTGTTTGGGACGTACTGTCTTTCTCTGACGCCTTAACAACATTCTGGTGTTCTGGTCAAACTGAAATTTGAAGCCTAGATTATGCATTCAAGTAAATTTGCTAATCTTCTTGCATACATGTTAAACAATGGTGTAATCACATCTAGTTTCCTTGGCCTTTTATCGTCATAGATTTTTGCTGGACCGTGAAAGCGGAGCCAGTCTAGAAGAGGGAATGTCTCTTACTGACTCACCGAGTGACTGACTGACTACCCCTTGTTAAATTGTGTAGTGGTGAGACATGTGGCCTAGCAACTTGTCAGAGTCAATACTAATTGTGCATTAGGATTTGTTTAAGATAAGGTTCAAGGTTCAAAAGGTTAATTTGTCATTTGCAATAACACATTTTGGCAATGAAATGCTTGGTTTCCCTACTCCCGACAGTGCAGTTACATTTTAAAAAGAAACAGTCATTATAATATAAAAATAAGAAGATAATACGAACTATCAGTAATAACATTATACAAAAACACACATCAATAATAATAACTATACAACTATACAACCATAGTGCAATGTAAAATGACAGGTGTGCATGATATAATTGGCTGATGAGCCTGCTATAAAGTGATAGGTGTGCATGGGACTATGGATGGAAGGGAAGATGGGTTCTGAATTGAGCAGCCTTACGGCCTGAGGAAAGAATCTGTCCTGTAGCCTGTTAGATTTGGACGGAAAACTCCAGTACCTTCTGCCTGACGGCAGCTTGGTAAACAGTCCATGGCATGGGTGGCTGGGATCTGTAATGATTCGTTTGCTCCTCCTCCTATACCTATCTGCGTAGAGATCCTGCAGGGATGGCAGGTCAGACCTTGTGATGTGCTCTGCTGTTTAAATCACCCTCTGAAGTGCTTTACGGTGAAGAGCAGTGCAGCTACCATACCAGGCGGTGGCACAGCCGGACAGGATACTCTCGATAGTGCATCTGTAGAACTTGGTGAGTATTCTGGAATCCAGTTCAAATCTCCTTAATCGGCATAGGAAGAAAAGCCGTTTCACCAAGATGTTAGAGTGATGAGACCAGGTCAAGTCATCGCTGAGGTTGACACCAAGGAACCGGATGTTGTGAACTCTCTCTACTGCACACCCATTGATGTGCATGGGGGCATGGTCTCCCTGCCACTGCTTTCTGTGATCAACAATCATCAGATCAGATCCCTGATCCTACCACCAGCTTGTGAGGTATAATAGTGATGCCTGAGCTATAGTCAATGAACAGCATTCTCAGATATGTGTTCCTCTTATCCAGATGAGAGAGAGCAGATTGGAGGGTCATAGCAATGGCATCCTCTGTAGATCTGTTATATATATAGGTAAACTGCAGCAGGTCAAGTGTTACAGGCATGGAGTCTGTGATGTGAGTTTTACCTAGCCGCTCAAAGCACTTCATGATGATTGGAATGAGTGCTACAGGACGGTAGTCATGCAGAGGATGTTTTGCTTTTTTGGCACAGGAACAATTATGGACTTTTTGAAGCAGGTGCGGACCACTGTCTATAGGTTGAAGATATCAGTAAAGACATCATCCAGTTGGTCAGCACATACCTTGAGAACACGACCTGTCTGGTCCATGAGCCTTACGGGTGTTGATCCTTTTTAGGGCTTTTCAAACGCCTGCGCTGGTCAATTGTAAAGCCGTCCATTTGATTGTCAATGCTAGGGATGATGTTCTCAAAGCGGGCATAGAAAGAGTTCCTCAGGGAGAGAAGCCGGTACTTCCCCCACACTGCCTGAATAGCCTTTATAGTCAGTGATGGTTCTCAGACCACTCCATATGTTCCTTGTGTTGGAGCTCTGGTAGAGAGATTCTACTTTCACTCTGTATTGGCTTTTTGCTGCTTTTATTGCCTTCCTGAGGTCATCCTGGGATTTCTTATAATTGTCCTTGCTGCCGGAGATTAACGCTGCAGTCTGTGCCTTAAGCATAGCACGAATACCACTGTGGACCCACGGTTTTTGATTAGGAAATTATTTTGTAGTTGTACGTGGTACAATGTCGTTGATACATTTCCTAAAAAAACCGGTCATAGACTCTGTGTTTTCGTTGATACACACTATGCTGTCTACACATTTCTCTCGTCTTTTCCCTTGAAGAAAAAGTAATTTATCGTCAATTGTATTGATAGTTACTGTATCAATGTTATTCACAAAGGGCTAATAAGCTGTTAAAATGGCTAGTGACGAAAGAGGTTTTGTTCAGGATAGACAAAAACATCACTGGCTTCAACCTTCAGTAGCTACGTTACAGGAAGCCTAAAATAAAAGTGTTTACTGTTATATTGTGACCATTTCTGGTGGATTTTTTCAGTATGCATTAGGATTTGTTCAGGATAGAGAAAAAGTCAGTTATCACCTATATTCATAGCTATTGTATCAATGTCATTCACGAATGGCTAATATGCTGTCAAAATGGCCAGTGGCAAAAGCCATACAGGTCATAGATGCTATTTGTGGTGGAGGTAAACTTAATAAGAAATGTTAGTCAGTTTTATACAATGTTTATGGTGTCTAGCGAAATATTAGTGGCTAATAAGCTTTGAAGACAGCCAGTGGCAAAAGTCATACAGTTCATATTGTAGATGCTATTTGTGGTGGATGTAAACTTAATAAGAAACGTTAGTCAGTTCAACACAATGCTCGTCTAGCATAATATTCTATCTTGGCATGATGTTAATGTGTAACAAAATGATCTAATGTTGAAATGCTATACCAACTGGCATAGTGTTTAAAGAGACTGCCTGTGTCGTTGGAGACCGGGTTAGAATCCAGGGAGGGCAACAACATTCTTCTCTTTTAATTGCGGGCCAGCTGAACTAGGCTTGCTTGGTTTCTTTTTTACATAATATTTCTGTGTATTGAACAGTCAGTATGAACCCCTCTTCATTTACTATCTGTTGTTATGATTCAGGCAAAACTATATGTTTTTTTTAAGAATGCTTCAAGGGGTTTCTTGATTCAATTTCCATTAGTTAATGTTGTAGTCAGAATTCACATAACCAAAGGTCCTGGAGCTCAGCTGCCTGTAGAATTCACATAACCAAAGGTCCTGGTGCTCAGCAGTCTGTAGCAGCCACATCTGAGTTTAACTTAGAGTGGGTGGGCAGAGAAAACATTGACTGATCACAGGGTTATAGATTACAGTGTTGTATCTAAAGTGTTAAAATTATCATTTTGACCCATTTTGACCCCTTTGCTCAGGCCCAATTTAACCCCTGCACACATACACACTAACAGACACGCAAACACAAAAGAATAGTTAGGGCAAAGATCTTGTCTACTCTTGATGTGGTCCAGCCAATAAAATTGCATTAGCTACTGTAACAGCATGATGTGACATTACTCAGAAACTTGAATTGATCCTTTTTGCAATTATGCTAAAATCCAATTGCACATTTCAGTATCCACTAACCCCACATTTGACAGCACTCTAAAGCAGTGGTTCTCAAATGGTTGGTTGCAACTCAAAATGGCATTGTGATTGTTTATCTAATTAACCCGTACAATAAATGTGTTCTTTATCTTCTATGTATATATGCAAAATATATTCCAGAATATGTTCTCTTGTACTATATAATTGCTCTGTCAATATAGCATATTTTTCCCCCAGAAAGCATTTAGGAAGTTCCAGTCATTGCACTAATGCTAGTTTAAACTTGAAGCGGAAACATAAAAATGGCGTCCATAAGTAAATTTGACTCTGGGGAAGTAGATAATGGACCACATTGCCAAAATCCTTAACTATTTCTCTAATGAAGCCTAATGGAGTCCAGATTTTCTCAACCGTTCTCTACTCCAACCAACTCTGTGCAGTCTAACATCTTCTGCTGTAGTTTGCTTGCCTGACAGCAGCCCTTTCTGAACTGAACACTGAGTGGCAAAGCTGAGAGACTGTAGGGGTGTTGGGTCATCAGGCTCAGAAAATAAAAGGCGAACAAAATCAATACCTAATTGCCACGACATGCCCTTTTCGAGGGCCAGGGAGGCCAGGGTCCAGATTGAACCAAGAGAGAAAATGATTGGGCTGAGAGTGACACTAATGTTGGCAGGTAATTTGTAGCATAATGGCAGCTTGTCTGTTCCATTAGGATTTCCTCACACAGCCGCCTGGGTCCCTCACAGCACAGACACAATACTTTTCATAGATCAGGAAGCCTTGCCATCCCACAATGCCTCATTATCTTTCTTTCAAGCCAAATCAGTGTAATATCAGTAAAGCCCAGTGCGTTAAGAAATCTCTGGGCTTTTGTAGATGTGACTGAAGGGCCACTGTACTTAGATATGGAGATGTACTGTATACTTCAATGGTTAATGTTCTTGAGTAAATGTTTTAATTATTGGAATATGTACGTATGGGATACTCTTAAAACACGTGACTTTTTCATTTATGTGGAGAGGGTTTTACTTTCAATTCAGTTTATCTTAAGCACCACATACAAGAATCTAACTGTATGCCTATTCTTTTTCAAGATTCATACATTAGGCAAAGCTGTGTGATAGCCGGCAGTATAATTTTTTTTCATTTTCTCATAGAAAACTATAAATCATGTGTTTTAGTGTTTATGACAGTGCTTACACCACAAAAATGACATATGTGATGTTGGGGGGGAGATGGTATTCATGCGGTAACACCATTGATTTATCAATGGAAAATTTACTTTTGTGAAAATCCAAGGCATTTGCTAGCGGAACTTTATTTGTATTTTTATGGTCGTAGCTAGTAAACAGTACCTCCTTTAGGTCCGGCCTACAATATTCACATCTTGTGTAAAATTATCAATTTACAGAACTTTCTGAAAGTTATCCAGGAGTAAAAAATGTATGGAAACAAGGTATGGTTGAAACTGAAAATGTTTTTTGTGACTTCTTGGGATTATAAAGTTTTATGTGATATAACCAAAGATGTCTGACTTTCCAACAAGTAGTGCAATATGATGAGTAATTTAAGTACTTGTTATGATGTTCTTCCCATTGAGATTGATAGCTCAGCTGTTAGTTTGACTGAATCAATGGGGCTAACAAGACTAAATTGACCATATAAGCCAATTTCAAGCAGTTAATAAATGGTTCATGAATATCAAATATTGTATAATAATCTAAAGTGAAGTGATAGAATTTTGGTCCAAGAAACAATTATCCAACATCAGGAAAATGAGCGGTCTTCATCGAAGGTACATAAACAAGCACAGAACGATTGATACAGTGTCATGCTAGATCCAGTTAGGCCTTCAAAACATTCACCCACTTGTCTGCAAAAAGGTCAGCCTCAAAATATTGGCCCCATAGTAACTTAAATTGCATTTAAGACCTGGTCTTCAGAGTGGTAACAGAAGAGGAAGTCTACTTGATTTGTCTTGTTAGTCCCAGGAAGCACTACTTAAAAACGTACTCTCTCACCAACACACACACACGCACGCATATACACACACACAAAGGGAGATGCTTCTAATGTATAGCACATCCAAAAATCATCACATTTCAGTATATTCTAAAGTCTTATTTTAGTCATTCATAACACATTCATAAATGTGTTTTATTGTTTGGCGCTGCAATTGCTTCTGAATTGTGACCAGTTTGTTCATTCAAAACACATCCATCATATCCTTAAATCATAATTTACTTGGTGTAATAATGCTGCTGGCGGTAGACAACAAATTGGAACAGAATGCACAACGTCTTGTCATATTCAATGGGCGGTGAGCATAAGATCTAGGAATGTTAACGCTAAGTATACAATATACCTGGATTTACAGATGATGCGCACTGTATATAGCCTCAAATTGTTTCGTTAAAAGGTCTGTAAACGTTGTTTAAGAAAATATTCTGCCTCTGCGGACATTTCAGCCAAGGCTACTGGCGTGCACATAATCATCACATTTGGATAGTTAGGATGGCATCGTAAAGGCTTTGTAAATCCTTTATAAGCTGAATCTAATTGTAAACTTGACCAGTGAAAGTAGCCAGGAACAGGTTCTGCTGGTTTCCTGATGTGTGCGTTTTGTGGTGTATCTGACTGTCTGTGAGGGGTTTCGTTTCCCTCTGGAGAATCCCCCTCATAGTTGATTTAGTAATTTAAATGTCTAGAAATACCACAATTTTATTTGTGATATTTTGAGCTATATTCTTTTGAATTACCATAGGGGGCAATATGCAAGACTTCACCGTGGAAAAAATTGCATTCTAAAAATGCTTTATTCTCAGTGTGATTTGATCAGAATATATGCGAACGGGGCTATATTCCAATAGATTGCAGTGGTTAGGGGTAAATTAAACCACTCTTTTTCTGGTTGATGTGGTGGCTCTAAGTTCATCTTTGAACCAAATTGCATCATTCTGGCACTCTCCATTCCTCTCCCTTTCTGTGTTGGTCATGCTTGAGTGCTATGCAGATAAGAGCCCTCACAGACTTCTAGGGACAATGAGACAGTGTGGGTTGAGAGGTGCGGCTGTGGCTTTAGCTGGGGTCTCCCCTGTGGCGGTTATGCTACACGGATGCTGCTAATCTATTAACTACTTTTCATTCTCCTTCTGCCCCACTGCGCAGTCCCACGTCAACTTTGGCTTGATTATCTGTCCCTCTCCGTGAGAGACACGGGGACTCTGCGCTTACTCACGAAGCCCAAAGAACGAGAGGGGCCAGACAAACAAATCTCTCCCCCATCTTCTCTCCCCTTCCTCTCCGCCTGTGCTCTGACAGGTTGGACGTTTGAAGAGCGGGCGCTCTCTCCAGTTCTCCAATTTAGTTTATCTGCCCTCATTGTTTCACATGAGCGTTCCCAGACAAGATAACCCTTTTAGAACTGGCCCCCACCCCCTTGTTGAGCATTTAGAAGGCTTATATTGAAGGAAGAGAGCTGGAGATGGTTTCTAAGGAGATAGCGTTTATAAAGAACTTGACTCGTTTTGTTCTTCAGTCGAAATCAATACTAGTCTAATCTCTGTGTCCTGAGCTAATAAAGAGCTATAACCGGAAGCCCGGCTCCTGAGGATATACTTGAGGTTTTTCCGCAGCTTCTCTGTTTGTTTGCCTCTGGGAGGTTTAGTATTCATGATGCCTTTCACAACCCAAGGCTGTTTAGAAGATACAGAGAAAGGAGGATTGGAAGTGCTGCAAGCAAAGTACAGCAGAACTTTGTAGGTAGAAGAAGGTTTTGGTAACAGTGTTGAGTAATAAATAACCAAAATGAATCAGGACACTTTAAGTAATTTGTCTGAAACACCTTTATTTAAGTTATATCATGTTCACCTACAATCCTGTTTCCCAAAATGTTAGGATGCCGTGTAAAATGTAAAGAAAAACAGAATGCAATGATGTGCAAATCATTTAAACCATGTATTCAATTGAAAATAGTACAAAGACAGCATATCAAATGTTGAAACTATTTATCTTTTCTTGAAAAATATATGCCCACTCTGAATTTGATTCCAGCAGCATGATTCAAAAAAGTTGGGACACAGACAACAAAAGACAAAACTAAAAGTTGAGTAATTGGCAACAGGTCAGTAACATGATTGGGTATTAAAAGAGATTCCAGAGAGGATGGGTCTGTCAGAAGAGAGGATGTGGGTGGATTAACTGCTCTGTGAATGACTGCATGGGCACATTTTTTAATATCGTTTCTCAATGTAAAATTGCAAAGAGTTTGAGGATCTTGACATCTACGGTGCATAATATCCTTAAAAGATTCAGAGAATCTGGAGAAATCTCTGTATGCAAGGGACAATGCTAAAAACCATTATTGGATGGTGGTGATCTTCTGGACGCACAGCACTGCTTTAAAAACAAATATGATTCCGTAGTGGTCATCACTGCATGGGCTCAGCATTATTTCCAAAAACCATTGTCTGTGAACACAGTACATTACTGCAACCACAAATGCAACATAACTACCATGCAAACAAGAATCTATTTATTCAAAAAACATCCAGAAACCCTGCCACTGTCTCTGGGAACATGCACGTTTAAGATGGACTCAAGTGAAGTAGAAAACTGTCCTGTGGTCTGACGAAGCAACATGTAAAATCCTTTTTGGGAATCATGGACACCATGACCTCCAGTCTGAAGAGGAGAGGGACCATTCAGCTTGTTTTCAGCACACATTTCAAAAGCCTGCATCCTTGATTGTATGGGGGTGCATTAGTTCACATGGCATGGTTGACTTGCACATCTGTGGAGGCACCATTATTGCTGAAGAATATATATAGGTTTTGGAGCAACATATGCTACCATTCAGATCATGTTTTTTTTTCAGACAAGGCCTTTCTTATTCCATCAAGACTATGCCAAAGCACATTATGCTCGTATTGCGACAGCATGGCTCTGTAGTAAAAGAGGCTGGGTGCTAAACTGGCCTGCCTGCAGTCCAGACCAGTCACCCATTGAAAACATTTGACGCATTATGTGATGAAAAATACGACCAAGGAGACCCAGAACTGTTGAGCAGCTGAAATCCTAGCGAATTAGAATGGGGAAACATTTCACTTTCTGAACTACAGCAATTGTCTCCTCAGTTCCCGAATGCTTACAGAGTCGTATCATAAGAATAGTTAATGCAACACAGTGGCAGACATGCCCAGACCAACTTTTGTGTGACTGGCATTAAATAAAAAATGTGCATGTATTCTTCCAAAAACAATCTTTCAATATTTGGTATGTTGTATTTGTACTTTTTTTCAGTTAAAGTTATATATATATATATATAAGTTATTTGCACATCATTGCATTCTGTTATTATTAGCATTTTACGCAGCGTCCCAGCATTTTCCGAAACAAGGTAATAAATATAGCTTAAATAAAGTTTGACATGCATGGCACATTTGACTTTTATTCAGCTTAACATTCCAAAACCTACGCATCTGAGCTGCATGTCCTTCCTTCGGGAGTATGATGATACAAATATTTATTTTTAAAATGACTGTTTTAGAATATACATTGAAATGCACCCTAGTCATCAACAAACATGTACTACTACAGAATAAGATGTCCAGTAGATGACATTAAAGGGACCACTCTTGACCGCATATTCTATGTAAGCTATGTCAAAACATTTTTTTTGCAATATTTCTTCAGTGATTGCAATGGTTGCATTTGAAAGAACCCCTGGGTTTATAGTCATGCCAAATCTTTTGAGCTGTGGGCACATTTGGGATTTCATTTGGGACATTCAATAAAGCTTATAGCGGGCGGCCCTGGGAAGACATCTTGTGGCAGCATATTACTTTGGATGATTCCCCAATTCATTTTGTTGATTATATTCATGTTTCTGCTTCATTACAATATCTTGTAACAAAGTACACTTTGTTACAAGATCAGAGAAGCTCCCCACTGCAATATGTCCTCTCACTCACATCGTCTGGCACTGGCACCAGCGTGTTTCAGAACCTGTGTGATTCTTCATCTTTCTGAAGGGAGACATGTGCAAAACAGTGACAGCCTGACAATTTTAATATGACTAATCTTTGTTAAACATTTTCATAAAAAATGTCATATGTGTGTAAATGTAACTTTTTTAAAAAAATGTAACATATGCTGTGCATCAGGATTCGTCTGAATGTGAACTGTTGTTTCTGTGTTCGACTGAGCTTCCACGTGGAGAATGCGTTCCACATACTGCTCCTTTAAATAATCAATGGATTGGAGATATGGGTCTGTTCAGGCTTTCATTTTCACTAATGTTGCGGTTTAGAACTTCTTTAGATTCATAGAACTTCTTGAAATTCCATTTCTTCTAAAATGTAAAGTCAGACAGAAATGATTTGGCGTATACATTTACATTTAAGCTTATAGTGCATTCATATTAGAGAGGAGAGACATGTATCTATGTAAGTATTTTCTTCAGTGAAGTCGTTATCGGCAGAGTCAGTGCTTTGGGATAGGGAGGGTTGCCTGTGCGTGTGTGTACAGAGAGGTGGGTGCTGTGGGATTATAGAAATTGCCCCAAGTCTCCTGCTCTTTCAATGGTGCTAAACTTTTAAGGGGAAAAAGGCTGATCTAAGACTACAGCCTCAGTATTCCCAGTGTACAGTTTATACTGTGAAATTCTGAAGGTCGGATCCTGTTTTAGTTACGTTTACTTGTTTGATATTCTGTGATGCTGTGATGTTTAGTTGGAAATTAGTGCAGCAGATGCTGAGAAATGTTACTCTGAATCAGAGTGTTTTCATAAAAACACTTTCCCAAGGACGTGCCTAAATACCAGAGAATAGTTTACTTGATTGCATCTGTATCTCCAGTTGAGATTTGATAGACTTTTTATAGGCTATCCCCCTCCACATTGCCTCTTTAACAATAACGTTTTTCAGAAACAGGTAATGGGGTCGGAATTCCAAATATTCACACAAGCCAAAGTTTGCTCAGTGTCTGACATTTCTTCCATTTCGGAGTACCTGATCTTTCCACATATAACGAAAGGGCGTGTTTGAAAGGAGATATATAACATACCTGGACATCTTAATCTCAATCCTGTGTTCGCTCCCAATTTGCCATGTCCGGTTCTGTGCTCTGCCTTGTTCTGAGGCATGTCCCACTTTGCTGTGATAATGTATGAAGAGCTTCAGGGCTCTGCTGCCTCAGGGCACTGGCACAGATGTGCTCCAGGTTATTAAGACTTTAATCGAGCATTGGGCATTGTCAGACAAACAGCCTGAGCGTGGCCTGTAAATAAAGATTTTTCTTTTACATTGAAACAAACATTGTATTACAAACTAGTAAATTACAGGTTCAAAGGTTTTGTTTAGGTTATTTTGAATACATTTGCTTCCAAAATAAATGTGATCCTTTTAATTAAGCGTCCTGCATTGTTTTAAGCAGTCGCGAACTGTGGCTTCATTAAGCATTGTATCAAACTGTAGAATCAAGATAACAGAATCACTCAGTTACTCCATACACACTGCATCTTGCCATTTTTCTAGAGATTGAATGCTTTTTAAAGACATCATGAATAAATCAAACGGTTCTGTGCCAGAGTAAATGAGCGGAGTGGAGCAGTAGTGCTACAAGGAGCGGAGTGCTTGTAACTTGGATTCGTTTTTTGGGCCATGTCCTGCTCAAATTTCTCTCCATTATCTCTTTGCCAAAAAAGCGGTTCTTGCTATGCCCAGCATCTTTCATTTCCTTTATCACCCTTCTGATTTTGGTGTAACCTTTTACAGGTGCTGTTGTTTTAGATGAGAATCAGCTATTAGCTACTTCGAAATATTTAGTTTTTGTGTTTGTTAACCTGTTACTGTTGAGAACAAAGCAGTGGTCATGTTTGTTATGGTTTTATTGTTAGCAGTTCCTTTTAATGGTTTTGCTTTCAGAAAACACCTTCAAAGGTTGTTGACACACCTTTTCATAATTTTTTATGTTCAGACGAGTGACAAATTAAAGTAATATCTTGACTAAATACATGGGGGAACAAAGCAAAAGCAGATGCTTCCAAACGGGTGTTGCGTGATACAATTAAGTAATTAACATCCTTTCATGCTCTGTGGTGTGTATGAAAATGCTGAGCAGTCCCAGTTAACCTTGATTTTGGATCAAGATGGGGCGAGGAAAGGATATAAGTGACTTTGAAAGAGGGTTCATTAGTGAGGCTGTTCCAGGCTGACATTAGGCGCTGTATGGTTTGATGAGTATACAAATTATGGGAATCATCTGCTATATCCTTTGCAGTCAACAGATCTCAACCAAATTGGACACCATTGGGAGATTTTGGACCATCTTATTACACAGTACATTCCAGCCACTTTAATTAAAACACCAAAAAGTGTTCCATCACTCAAATAAAGTTCCACAGACCCGTCTGTGCCAAAGCATATTAATGCTGTTCTGGCAGCTTGTGGTGGTACTGACATGGTACTCAGACACTTCATGTACGTTTTCCCTATAATTTATCACCCGTCTTGACTAATTTTATCGTTTACAGCTGGTAAGTATTTAAAATGTGTAAGCCCAGGTTGTCATGTTACTGCCTAGCCCAGTTTCTTTGACTGGAATATAACACCTACAGCTTTTGTCTCTGGTATAATTAGTGGATATATGAGATCATATTTCACAGGCTTTTTTTGTAGATGACAGCATTTAAGACTATTTTTGCACTTTTAGTTTTTTTGTGGTGGATGTCGTTGCAGATTCAGGGAGCTTCTTGATTAACTTTTCTGACCCCTACATTACATCTACACACTCACCACAAAGTACTATACTGATGTGTCCTCATGGGCTTCACTCACTTTTGAACTCTGAACTTCTACTTTTCCTCTACGCACTACCTGAAAAGTACTACATTTTGCATGCCCAAATGCCAGAAAAGTTCAGGTTAACCGTAATGTATAGATATTGTGATGCTGTCACTTGTGCTTCCCAGTTAACCCTAACAAAGATACATTGTAATGCTGGCATCAGTGCTTTCAGATGAACCCTACTACAGAAATATTGCTGACACGGGTCCCTTCGGGTTAATCTTACCATACAGGTATTCTAACGTTGACACGGGCTGAGCCATTATATTACTATGAAATAGTAACAGGTTTTTCAGTCTGCCTCTGGGCTGTATTTATAAACCTCCCATTTTGGTCTGGATTTTTAATGTCTTCTTTTAATGTATCTGTATATCTATTACACCTCAGTTGACCTTGAAATTCCACCTTTAAATCTGAGTGGTTTTGATAACATGGGGAACATATCGACACATACATGTCATTATACACAATTTTCAGGGACTTTTTGGACAGAAACACTTTTCAATCAATGTCGCCACTTTGGCAACTTATAAAACCATAATTTATTGACATTCCCAAAAATGTTGTTCATTCTTTTTATTTGATTACTTTTAGAATGTATTTTTCTAATCCCTACTCACATTATCAAAAAAATCACCACTTGACAGACACCCATGACAGAAATCTATTTTACACATTACAAACATTTGAACATTTTTGAAAACAATTATCTTTCAAAACATTCAGTATCCAACCTGTAAAAATGTATAAGGATACCATGATTGTGTGTACTATTATTTCAGTGTATTGCTGCACTTTGCTTTATGGTCAAAGTAGTTAATTAACCAGCTTTATATACTGAATTAGATTATGTATTTAATGAAACTACACAGTCGCTCTTCTGAATTATTTCATTCCTCTGTATGAAAATGGCATGTTGATCTAACATAAAATCTGACAGAAATGGCATCTAACGTCAGTTATACATAGTTGTACATATCAATAGACAAAGGACCTATATTTAGTCACATCTCCACTCTTCTGGATTTTTAGGATATGTTTGGATGTACCCCTTTTTTCTTGTTTTCATTAATTGGTGATTGGAAGTAATTGGGTGTGTATGTGCGTGTTCCTTTGTGTTCAGTGGCAGGGTTAGTATACTCGTGACAAATCGTGAATTCCCTACCTTAATCCTGTGAATACACCAAATAGCAGAAATTAGATTACCTCAAGTTACCTTACACTTTTACTGGCTCCAAAGGAACACATGCAAATGAAATTATGTTAATAACAGGATCCACAGACATGCAAATTGTGGCAATTATCCCCATTTTAGTTTTTATGCATTTTTATGGATTTGAGTGCAGAGAGCAGCTCCTATTTCTACACACATTGCGGGTGTAAAGTACATCTGGCTGACTATACAGGCAGTGCAAACTGAAACAATCTGAGGCTCAGGGGAAGGCTGTAATTTGTTTCATATTTCTGTGTTTTTGTGGAAACAGAGCGAAGTTTGATATGGCTGGGATGTTTGTGAGTGACATTTTATCCTGGCAGTCTATCTTAATGAGATTTCAGTCCTTGGTGGCTGGCTCTCTCTTTGATGGGTCTTTGGAAAGAGACGGCACACATTCAGACTGGACTTGTGTTCTGACAGCCAGGACTCATCGGAGGAGGCTGGGGAGGGCTTGGTGTCAGCTGACCTCAGTGTGCTGTCTAATGAGTGGGCTTAAGACACCATCTCTGAGAGACCCTGAGGGTTAAAATCTGGGCTCAGGAGGTTGAATACAAATCTCAAAGTCTGAAAAGTCTCTGCTCAGAGATAATGTGATGACTTTAAAAGCTCCAACGCTTTAGTCATTATGAGTGGTCACCCAATTTCTGATTTTGAGGGTTTACCTCAACCATGTGCAGTAGGGAGTTTTGTCCCTTGATAAAGGCAGAGGCCAGTATTTCTTTTGCATCATGATGCATTTACATTATAACAATAATCTGTTACATTTACTTATGACTGTGTCGCTCTTACCTCTTGTTCATGGGGATTGTTTATGTGATTTCCAACTGAACAATGATTTTCAGGAGGACAAATTGAGGCCACCAGTATTTTCTCCTCTTTCTTTTGGATTGATGTATTCCACTCATTTGTGGCACTAACAGTTCAATATTTACAGACTTCTTTGTGAGTTTTTCTCTCCTGGAACTCTACCTTCTGGCATTGCTATATATAAATGGCTTACATAGGCAGACTCACAAACTTCTGTTACACACAGTAAAAAAATTAATATGGCGCATCTAACACAAACACTCAGAGAACTATGAGTATGAGAACCTAATTCTGTAACACGGGTCTCATGGGGGAACATTTAGTTAACCTCATTTAAAATGCAATACATTAAAGCATAATTAACTTGTTATTTTTGACATCCCTTATAAACATCAGGACATTAGTACATCAGTAGAACTCTAAGTCGGAACAGCATTATTTTCTTAATCATTGATACTGCTCCTAATCTTGCTGGAGAAATTGAGTGATGGTGTCTGGATGGAAACCAACATTGTGTGGTTCTTAAATTTACCATCTCAAGCGTCAGCATCAAGCTGATGATAACATTGGAATGAACCCAGAAGCTGGCTATCGTTGCTAGATTACTGAAGGTTAGGTGTGAAGCTACAGGCTGTTCTGTCTATAGGGGTTATCCTGTTTACTGAATTAGTTCCAGTACCCAGACTAGAGCTGCACATAAACTAACTACCTATGGATTTCTACACTCTTGAATGGAAAAAAAATACTAGGACTACTTTTCAGATGCTCTTTGTTCTTGCCTCTGATTGCATCAGTTTTCAGGAACCCAAATGAGGAGAGTGAAGAGTTTAGGGATGGAGCTGATTAGGTTTCTGTTTTTGGCTTTGTGGTTTGACTAAATCCTGTCTTCCTGATATGTTACTCAAATGATGTTGTTCAGACAATTTCGCAGATGAAAAGGAGACTGTGCTCTGACTGCCTAAATATGTCATCTCAAAATAATTTGAGATTATGGGAAGTTCAAATTCCCCTCATGTTGGATATGTATAGTTATCGTGATACTCTCGAAAGCCTGCATTAACAGGTGTTTAGAACCATTCTAATAAATGGGTTAGTCTATAAACTAAGGAACCAATGAGCATTCATGGACCATTGTTATAAAGCTGTTTTAATGTGAATAAATTAATGAGCAACTGAATGCACCCATTTCGTATGTGTTTTCATCATTAAGAAAACATGTATGTTTGTTTCTGAGGTATGATTTGAAGTGGCAGTTGATCAATGAATGTGGTCTCAATTTAGATTAGGTCTGCTAATGTCCCATAATGTAAGAAAATGACAACTTTTTAGAGATTGGCCTTACTTTTTCTCATGACTGTCTTTCAGTTTTTTTTATTTTGAACAAACTGAAACTGAATTCTGCCGGTCAGCGAGTAAAAGTGATTGTGGTGAACACGTTCGTTCTTCTGGCAGCTATTGCTTTTTCATTATGGGCTATTGTGTGTAGGTTAATTAATTAAATATTTTTTAAATAAGTGTAGAAAGCAAAATAAGAATGTACATTTTTGGTGCCTCGCAAACATATTTAGACCCCATTATCTCATTTCATTACAATTGGTACATAGTTTGATGCTTTATTTAAAAAAACTGACACTGATCTATTGTGACATTGGTTTTATGCCAGGAAATATTAATACAAATGTTAAACTGAAATAGGCCGCATCTTAATATAAGGTATGTCAAACAGTTTTTAAAATCTTGACCCTGATGTCAAACACTGGCCCATTTCTATACAAAGACCTACATGTCATGCTAGTTCTTTGTTACTACAGACCTGGTTTCCATGGTGCCTACAGTTGGGGAGATTATCACAGAAAATATTGTCCCTTGACTTTTCCTGCTGTCCGTGTGCTGAAAGCGAAGAGCAGCATTATCTCTTATTAACATTCACTTAACAAGCCTCCCCTTGCACCCTGGGATAATTATTTGCTGTCACGTGTCATCCATTCTGGGGTGTTGTTGTGCCGAGTGTCAGTGTCGCACGAAGCGGCTCCAAGAGACAGTGGCTGACTGTGGCAGAGCTGGGCTGTTTGGAGGTGAATGCGCTGAATGCTGATCTAGAGGGGCAGTCTCCACTCCAAAGAGCACTTGATTTAATCAGAGGTACTCCAGCACAAAGCCATTCCCCCTCAGCAGCAAAGTAAATACAGACCTATTGTGTGGATGAAAATGCTTCTCGCTGTCCTACACCGAGAGAACATGAATTTTGTACTGATAAATAGCATAGGCCTTCTTAACTGATCCTGTAAATGACATCTCACACACTTGCACACAGTACATGAATACTTCAGACACTGAGCGCGGATGGTTCATCAAGGGATTCAATTATACAATGCTTCCAGTATTTTAGATTTTTAATTGTTCAGTGAGTCTGGTGGTTCTATTAGTTTTGTTGGTGGGATTTTTTTTTGAAGCCTCAAATAATTGCTCAAACTTTAAAGGTCTCCATGGAATTCACAGACTGGTATTGTTCAGAGTTGAGCACACAATTCCATCCAGCACTTTATCATCTGCCCTGGGCTACATGAGAAACTCTTTTCTGAGCAGTGCAAAGATCAGACCAGGCTGAACACAACCCTATCAGGAGAGCACTTTATCCGCAGCTCTCACACACATCAGATTGTACAATGAGAAAATTGGAACAGGAGGTAGATACGGGGGTCAAGACAAGTCCAGTTGCTCTTACTGGGTAATTAGTTGTTTTTGTGGTTCAGTGATGAATGTTGGGCCTGTTTTATGATGACAATAAACTAGTTGAGTGACCATACACGAGTTTCACAGATTTATTACTCAATCCTTTTTTGAGTTTTAATTTCTGTAAAGAATTCTGCATGTTATAAATGAATGACATATGTATACTAGTATTTTATAATTAAGTCTATCCACAAAAGCGTAACCTAATTCCCACTTTTCTCCCTCACCAAAAAGGATTATTCCTAAGTTGGTCTTAAGATACCACTGGGAGACCCATGTTGGCATGTGTCAGGCTGTTACTCAGCTAGTATGCAGGCTGCTGGCTATTTCCCTGGCCTGTCTTAACCAAGGTCCTAGGTAATGGAGAGCACTCGGGGTTAATGAGGTCTCCAGGCTCGGACAAATGTGTTCACATGGCCTCCAACTCAGTGGGGGGCCTGGTAACAGCGGGGTTCTCACTTCAAGTTACTCTGTGGGTAGTGACGTCAAAGTGAGGGACAGAGGAAAGACAGACTTCACTAAAAGCCATAATGGTGCATGAAGGAAACATTACACAGTAGGGTTCGTACAAAAGATCTGGAGAAAAAAGGGCAGGCAGTTGCTAACCCTTATAGAAGAACATTCTCGCACTGTGTATGAAGGTTTGCACAGTACTTGTGTTTCTTCTTATATTAAATGTAAGGATAGCTTTGCGTCACATCTTTCTACCTGCTCATCTGGGCTTCTACTAATGAACTCGGTTTGTTCAGAGACAGAACAATGGGGGGAAAAAACATGAAATGGAATTTGAGTGACAGGTTCTCCGATGGCTAAGGTTTGATCGGGACTGTTCATAGGCTCACTTATTGATTTTCTGTTTTGAGAATCAAAATCTAATCAAAAGTTTGTTTGTTTGGGGATACGCCTGATATACCATCTATGATTTCTTTTCTTTTTTTGCCCTTGATCCATGCTTGCACACTTATTATATCGAAGTGTTCATTTTGACAATTCAAAAAGATTCCCTCAATAAATCGCTATTTTCTGATGACGAAGCAAACAACGTTTTGGAGCTTTAGTTTGATTCATGCTGAAACATATGTAAAAGCAGTTACATTAAAATAAAGTGTGATCCCGTAAAAAAAAAGGTATGTGATAATGCAGCCATGTGATGGCATATCCATCTTTCTAGAACCTCATTATCGCATTCATTATTCTGACCTGAGGCAGCGGGCTCTGCTTTGTGGCACCATAGGATTTATGTCAGTAGACAAGCCTGATTCCCTCTTTGAATTCATGCTGCTGCTCTCTACCTCTGCCTCTCTGTAACGTAGCCTACTGTCCTTATCTCAACCTGCTTTTTACCCTACTGCTCTCAACCTCCTCATTTGTCTGTGTCCATCTCCAATCCGTATGTCTCTCATCCACACACGGCCTTATGGGTCTTTTTATTCCACTCACCTCTCTCTTCCACATGCTTTTTTTGAGCTGCGTGGACCAATGGCAGCTAATAGGTTTTTAGTTTCATTCACTGCTTTGGTGTTTCAGCATTAGAGGGAGTTTCCCAGATAATTAATAGACGTGTCTCTTCAAATAACCCATTTCCTTTGTATTGATTTAGGGCAGCTAATAGCAGAACTTCCTTTTGTAAGTCTATTTAGAACAGAGCCTCCAATCAGAGGGCTGATCGGGGCATGTTCTATATGCAGCTCATATGGAACACATTTCCAAACAGCTGTTGATCAACAAGAAATGAACTGCTGCCCCTGTTCTCATTGCCCTGTGTGTACAGCTGATGTCACGGCAGCAGTAGCCGCCACCATTATAATTAATTGTCATTTTTCCAGGAAATATATAGTGACATATTTTCCATAAGGAAATATCACGTATGAAATGTCCAAGTTTATATGGCAAACTCCAGCCAGTTGTGTGACTGCAGTGCTGTAGGGGCTAATGTTGTTCCAAGTTAGTGTTGTGACTGTGAGCACGCTGTCTATTCTGTTCGAGCCGGCCACCTTCTCACATCACACCATGTGTCAGTGCAGCTCAGCAGGCTCATAGAGCACTCACATGAGACTGACACACGTCTGAACCCTTTTTGGTCACATCAATCCAACCAAAGTGAAACCACATTCGCAATCCGTCTATGTGTTCCCCAGGTCTCCCTAATATACAGTCAATTGGCTGAGCACTATAAGGATTTCTGAAAGGGTTTTGGTATTATTACTTTGATATATTTTTGGTAGGGTATGGTTACTTCAGCCATTTACGCAGTGAGGTCGGTTCTCTATAAAGATTGAAGTATTGATCTCAGGGTCCTATTTTCTTTTGAACACGAATGTACTACTGGCAATGTTTTTCTTCTGAGAAATGGTACTTTTCTTTTTTTTGTTTAAACAATATATCACCTTGTGATAATTTGTTATGCAACAATGGCTGTAGTACAGCAAGTTAAATGTGTTGTTTTATCATAATGATTCATTGTAATGTGAATATCATCACAGCTGTGGTGCTCTGCTTCATGTCATAGCTCATTCAGGGAGGACCTGATTTTGACATGCTATTTCAAAGAAAAGTCAGTCATATTTCTGTTTACATTCAAATTGTAGACTTTGCTATTCCTGTAAACACATTGGATGATACTGTGTAATACTACTGTGTAATACTACTGTGTAATACTTCTGTCAGGTGCCCCCAATACAGCGATGAGCAGTGCAAGAAAACACATGTAGATAAACCTGTGTTTTGTCATTCTGTCTGACAGCACTGATAAACATAATGGTTGGTTTAGTGACATTGCATTGTTTCAGTCTTCAGAATTATTCTAACCTTTTTCTGATGTTGTTTCTTCCTCATTGGCAAAAGTGGTCTGGGTGATGAAAGTAATATTGAGGGTTGTCCCCGCAGAGTCAACCCATCAATCATCTATATGAAATACATGTTTCAAACAATCTGACAATGATCATGAACCCTGTTTTACCCTGTTGTTCAATTATTGATGTCTGAATGGTCTTCACTTTGGATGCCGACCAGTCATGAATAGAACCAGGAGGGAGAGGGGCAGAGACTGAGAAGGAGAGACAGAGGCACAGAGGGCCTTCAGATCTAATCTGTCGTTTGATGATGCAGGCCAGGATGATTAATTAAGCTCTGGAGAACTAAAGCAATATTCTGTCACATCCCTCCCCAGATTAATGACTTGTTTTAAAATGAGCTTCAAGGGACTCACTTTAGCGAAACATTAAAACATGTCTTATGGTATGAAGAAATTTGATTTTGTTTAATGAAAGCATCTACTTTACCACAGATTCTCATCTTTTTTCTTAATCAATGTTAAGGAATATACTTATTTAGGGTTGATTGCTCTAGCATTACATCTGTGTAAATTTAAATGGCTAATGAAAACTGAAGACATTGCATAGCTTGATGCAGTCACTATTTCCAATGTTTGGACTGCAGTCTTTACATCTCTCTACCTCTCTCAGTCTGTCTCTGTCACCCCCTCTCATTTCCTCTAGCTCTGTGTTGTATCTTTTGTGCGTCCTGCTGGAGGAGCCTCGTGAGAGGCTGTCAAATGAGATGGTGCTTCATAGGAGGACCCATGAGGCAACCCTCCATCCCCACAACGTCATTTCCTCAGGCACCTCCACCTGGACCTCTGCCCTTTGCTGGGACCCAGAGAGGCAGCCGATCTGGTTATCACCCTATGTGGAGTGTCTTAGCCCTGACATTGGGCTCCAGTCTACTCTGGAAAGATTAGGAGGGGGTACAGACAATCAGCTAAGATATGCAGAGGGATACGGTAACATTGAAAATCATTCAGAAGGATTACAGAGAAAAACAGGGGGGTCCCTGATTGGTCTCTCACCAGTTCTTTGTTATTTGATACTGATAATCAGGTGTGTGTGTGTGTGAGCGCGCGATGAAAGGTAGTAGCCAGGAGCTGTAGCTGGACATGATGAACAGAGAGAGACGGTCTGATGAAAGGTAGTAGCCAGGAGCTGTAGCTGGACGGGGACAGAGAGACAGGCTGATATAAGGTAGTAGCCAGGAGCTGTAGCTGGACGGGGACAGAGAGACGGGCTGATGAAAGGTAGTAGCCAGGA
>JACXGJ010003104.1:0-57381 GCA_016801105.1 Esox niger
ACACAGGTATCCTGAATATCCAGTGCATTCACACTGCTACCAGACTGACCTAGCAGTTGAATATCCTAACACAGGTATGCTGAATATCCAGTGCATTCACACTGCTACCAGACTGACCTAGCGGTTGAATATCCTTACACAGGTATCCTGAATATCCAGTGCATTCACACTGCTACCAGACTGACCTAGCAGTTGAATATCCTAACACAGGTATGCTGAATATCCAGTGCATTCACACTGCTACCAGACTGACCTAGCGGTTGAATATCCTAACACAGGGAGGATGGAACTGTTAGGTAGCTTACTACTCCAATTGTATTTACGAGGGACAAGAAAAAAAAAAATGACAGGCCACAGAGACTGAGGACAACTTCCTGGGATTCAAAAGGCAGGCAGGCAGAAAACAGGACACTCGTGCTTCAGATCTGAGTTTGGTCAGATGCCAATCAACCGGGCAACCAGACTGGAGTGGTGCTCACGGAATGACAAGTAGTGTGAGCCAGTGAATCTCTACGATGGAGCTGTAGCGGACCCCTGTGTGGTCATGGAGGCTTGTCACCCATAATAGAATACCTCACCCCACATCAAGACAACATTCTGCGGTATCAGATGCACTAAGACCAGCCTCAGGCTGACAGGGACTCGGGCTGTTGAAGACTGCCTCATCTGGCTTCAACTACCACTATTGGTGAGGACATTCTCACCTTCACTGTTAAGGCCAGGTTACAATTACACTACAAACACCTGATGTTGTTCAGAGAGAGCAGAGGGGAGGTGTTTAAATTGGATGTGGGCTTTTTATTGGATTGCTAGATGGAGCTCACCTTTGATTCAGTACCATATGCTACCCATGAAATGCCCATTAACGGTACAAGCTTGCAGTACTGATATAAGTCTTGGACATATTCAGAGGCTGGAAGTATGTGGTCTCAAGATTATTGGCCTACATAAATCAAGGGCAAAACAGCTAGCTGCATGTCAGCAGTCATGGGCAGCCTAAACAGGTGGAGGAGGAACAATGCTTCCATAATAGTCCAGATATTTGTCCTAAAACACCAGGAAACCTGTGTTACTAAGCAACATCACCATACACAGAGGTAAGGTTTCACCCAGAAAGAAGACTGACATTCACAGACCGGCTGAAGGGCAAACAAAAGGCCACAGACAGACCACTCCCGCCTCTAATCTGCTGAACCCTTGGTCCCTGGAAGCTTCGTATAGTGCAAATTGCCTTCAGGCACATCTGGGAACAGCTTGGCCATAACCAGTCATGCCCAAAGACTCAATCTAACCCTGATGTTCCATACTCATCTTACTACCTGCTACCCAATAGCCCACCTCGCCAACGTACCCATTCAGTGATGGGTTGCTATAGTTACACAAACTGCTGTCAGTAGCCTTTGCCATGACATTTCCCAACCTTAAAGAGAAGGGAAACGCCTGTGTAGTAGTATGCGCACGCAGCGTTACACAATGTACCCCATCTGCAAAAGCTGAATATGGATAAGCTGGTCGTTCTCTTATTCGAGTGGAGGCAGTAAACCCACGTCAAAACTGGTAAAGCAGTCAGCTCGAAACAGTGAATGAGTAACGTACATTATATCCTGTATTATGTCACACATGATCTCCAAGAGAAAACCCCCAAAGAGCACCATGAGGTCACTCACACGCCTCACCACCCACTACAGAAAGAGCATAATGCAGAGGAGGAACATTATCAAAGCGATGCAGGGGAAGCTAGGCAATTTCCTATGGCCTTTTTGAGTACGGTTGTGCTGTATCTGTACCACCAGCTGCTTCTGAAACGCTCAGATGGAGTAGATAACATAGATACCATGTGACCATAAGAATGTTGACCTTTAACTTTTTTAAAAGGACATCAATAACACGAAGCAAAAAATAAATAAAAAATACGAGGCATGAATTTCAGTTCCCGAACCAGCAGCGCAACGATGGACTGAGGCAGAGCAGACATGACAGCAACACCCGCACCCACTGATCCTGGAGCTCCTAAAACGCGTTCTCTAAGACAGAACTGCTGCTAACTAAACAGACACAATCCCCCTCCCCCACCGACACACAATCGCAGAAACACTCTTGATTCGCCTGTGTGAAATCCTCTTCACACTCAGATACATCTCTAATGGAGGCACCAAGCGCTGAAGCACTGGATGAGCCCAGTTCAGAAGTGAGTCATTACACCCAGGCCTTCATATGGTTCTGGGTGGGTGTTTGTGCAGGCTGCCTCTGCCTGCCTGAGCATTATTTCTATAGGGTACAGCTTACTCTGGCATGCATCCCAAGTGGCATACGATCCCTTGCCTAATGCTCTACTTTCAACCAGAGGCCATAGGCTGACATTTGGGACTCCCAAGGAATCAACAGCAAACAGAGAGATTCCGAGGATGCTGCAGATCTGCAAAAATGTGGGCTCCACTGCAAGAATGTAAAAAAACAATTGATTTTGCAAAAGTAACATACCGGTTTGTTTTGCAGACAAGACAGTGTAGGTGGGACGTAGGCTACTTATGTGCTCAAAGGCTGTAGGTGGACATTAAATTACAATTATTAATGCCGCAATACATATCCTACATAAAGTGCTGTTTAAACATGATCTAATCATTCACTGCATTATTATAAAGACAATTTAAATGTTTAGCAGCAGCTTGTAATGCCATGGTCAAACAACTGTGCCTGAAAAAACAGCAGCATATTGACAAGATTGAAATATTCTTGAGATGTATCTGTCTCGAAAAAAGCTTTTCACACTAAAATGAGTCTATAGTAAGATATCTTTTTTTCACTGCAATCAGACTGCGGGAGCTCCGAACCAACTTAAATTAGTGCACAACAGTTTACGTTTATCTTACAGTGGTGCTCATAAGTTTTCATACCCTGGCAGAAATTGAGACATTTTGTCATTGCTTTTGAAAATATGACCCTTCATGCAAAAAACATACCTTCATTTTTAACAAAGAGTTGTTAGGCTGCTTCTTAAATCATAATGAAAATCACCAAAATGGCACTCAGAAGTTTGCATACCCTTGAATGTTTGACTGTGATAGACACACAAGGTAACACACACAGATGAAAATGGCAGTTAAAAGGTGAATTCCCCACACCGGTGGCTTTTCAAAGTGCATCTAGTGTCTGTGTATAAACAGTCAATGAGTTTGTTTGCGCTCATGTGAATGCACTGAGCCGGCTAGATACTGAACCATGAGGAGCAGAAAAGAACAGTCAAAAAGATTAACTAAAAAGATGGAAAAGGATACAAAAAGATATCCAAAGCCTTGCAAATGCCAGTCAGTACTGTTCAATCACTTATTAAGATGGGCAAAATTCAGGGATCTCTTAAAACCAAGCTAAGGTCAGGCAGATCAAGACTGATTTCAGTCAAAAAAGCCAAAAGAATTGTAAAAGTATCGACAATTCAACGACACTTGAACAAAAAGAAGCTTCAAAGAAGACTTTACTGCGCTAATGCCACAAAAAAAGACTGGTTACAACATGCCCGACAACACCTTAACAAACCTCACTGCTTCCGGCACACCGATTTAAAGTGACAAGACCAAAATAGAGCTTTATGATCACAACCATAAGCATTATGTTAGGAGTGGGGTCAACAAAGATTACAGTGAATAGAATACCATCCCCACTGTGAAGCATGGTGGTGGCTCACTGATGCTTTGGAGGGGTGTGAGCTCTAAAGGCATGGGGAATCTTGTGAAAATTGATGGCAAGATGAATGCAGCATGTTATCAGGAAATACTGGCAGAAAATTTGCATTCTACCACCGCGCATGGGACACAGTTGGAGTTTCCAGCATGACAATGACCCTAAGCACAAGGCCAAGTTGACCCTCCAGTGGTTACTACAGAAAAGGGTGAAGGTTCTCGAGTGGTCATCACAGTCTCCTTGTCTTAATATCATCGAACCACACTGAGGAGATATCAAACGTGCGGTTCATGCAAGACGACCAAAGACTTTGCATGATCGGGAGGCATTTTGCCAAGAAAAATGGACAGCTATATCACCCGCAAGAATTTAGGGCCTCTTAGACAACTGCAACAAAGGACTACACGCTGTCACTGATGCTAAAGAGGGCAATACACAGTATTAAGAACTAAGGGTATGCAGACTTTGAACAAAGTTCAGTTAATATTTTTCTTTGTTGCCGTGCTTTGTTTTATATATGTTGCAATAGTGTGCACACCTTCTTATAACTGGGGATGTGTCTTTGTTCAGAATTAACCAATCACATTCAAACTCATTACACACCTGCCATCATTTATTGACTGATTCATATAATGTTCAAATAAAGTTCAGCTGTTCTACATTTGCTTAGTTGCATCTCAGAGCAAATGCCATGGTTCGCAGAGAGCTTTAAAAGCATGAGAGGGATCTCATTGCTGAAAGATATCAGTCAGGAGAAGAATACATAATAATTTCCAAAGCATTAGATATACCATGGAACACAGTGGACAGTCATCATCAAGTGGAGAAAATATGGCACAACAGAGAGATTACTAAGAACTGGACGTCCCTCCAAAAAGACTAGAAGAAAACTGGTCAGCGAGACTTCTAAGAGGCCTTCAACAACATTAAAGGGCCTGTAGGAAATTCTGGCTAGTACTGCCTGTGTGTAATGTGACAACAATCTCCCATATTATTAATATGAATGGGCTATGGGGTAGGGTGGAAAGACTGAAGACTTTTCTTACAAAGAAAAACATCCCATCCGGCTGAAGTTTGCAAAAACAAACATCAAGTCTCCCAAAAGCACATGGGAAAATGTATTATGGTCTGATGAAACAAAGGTTGAACTTCTTGCCAAAAGGTATAATTCCAAAAGGTATGTTTGTCACAAAAACAACACTGCACATCACCCAAAGAACACCATACCCACAGTGAAGTAAGGTGATGGCAGAATCATGCTTTGGGGCTGTTTTTCTTCAGCTGTAACCGGTGCCTTATTCAGGGTGGAGGTTTTATGAACAGTTCCAAATACCAGGCAATTTTGACACAAAACCTTCAGGCTTCGGTTAGAAAGATGAATATGAAGTTCACCTTTATGCACAACAACGACCCAAAGCACTCATCCAAAACAACAAAAACATGGCTTCAGCAGAAGATTAAAGTTTTGAAATGGCCCAGACAGTGCCCAGACCTGAATCCAATTGAACATCTGTGAAGGGATCTGAAGAGGGCTGTTCACAGGAGATGTCCTAACAAGACAGATTTGGAGCGCTTTTACAAGGAAGAGTAGGCAAATATTGCCACGTCAAGATGTGCCATGCTAAGACACCTACCCAAAAATACTGAGTGCTGTAATAAAATCTAAAGTTGCTTCAACAAAGTGGTAGTTTAAGGGTGTGCACACTTATGCAACCAGGTTATCGTGAGTTTATTTTTTATTTTATTTTCTTCACCTCAAAAGATTTAAGTTTTTCAATTGAACTGTTCACATCATAGGTTACATTAAAGGTGGAAAAGGTCCTGACATGATTTATCTTGGTCAAATTTTGTCACCAACACCTGCCCTTTTAACAGGGATCCACTGTATGTCCCTAATTGAATACGCTGTGTCTTAAGCATTTTAAAGTATTGATAAAGGCTCAATGATGAAACATTCTCTCTTAGCTTACCTTTCAGCACCTTATATTTCATAAGTTTTATCTTTGGATGTCAGCCTCATTGGATTCCTCTTAGTTATGGTTTTGAGGTGGGTTTAAGCCCTTTAATGTCATAACGTTTTCTTCTTCACTAATGGCCCAGTAGTGATAAGGACATCAATAATTGGGAAAATGGGCAAAAGCTACCTAATTAGCAATTTGTGGAAAACTTTACCACACCCAATGTTGTACACCATAAGCTCATTTATCAGTTAGCACATCCCATTTGTTTCAGATCGCGTATAACAGTCTGGCTAAATTAGCGAGCCATCTATGACTGTCAAACTTCAGACATTGGTGTACTAAACTCTACATGCAGATGGAAATATATAATACAATGGTACAACATAAAAGTATGAAACCCAAAAAGTGTGTGTTGTTAATAAGTTTGTTTTTGCTTTGATTAATGCAGTCTATAAGGTTGAGCGCCATTACGTGTTAACGTCCCTTGTGTTCAATCAGTGGCCTTCAGTAATCTTCGTAGTCCTCCTCCAGCATGTGGAACAGCCCATGTGAGTCAAACACTTCATCCCTTGAGCTGCATGACTTCCATCCTGATGCTAGGAAATCAATGCTTTGTCGTGTACTAATTAGGTACACATAGTTAGGTACACATAACAGTCATGACCCCTAGTCATGACCCTATTCAAGCCACATCACTGGGAACACGTGGGACACATTCCATCTACAAACTCCATTTCCGGAAGACTTCAGCTCTAGTTCCAGAAGGCTTCCCTCTGATTGGCATTGTTCCCAGGACTGACAGGTCCAGGTGCGGGCTACTGGGTTTCTGTCTGGGCTAAGAGTTGACCATGATGCCCTGTGGAATGCAGAATGGCCTCAATAGCATGGCGGTGCCTGGAAATCAGGTGACTTACAGCAGCTCAAATGCCAGCCAGCTGCTGCTGCTAGGGCACTGGCCTAGTGGCCTCTCACCCAGACTTAGCCAACAACCCCAGCTATGCCAGTAACCTGAAAGCCACAAGCAAGATGACAGCTGCCTGTGTGTGCTGTGTGTGTGTGTGTGTGTGCGCGTGCGCGCTCGCATGGGACAGTGCGCTTGACGTATAATTGTTTCGGATCATGACTGAGTAAGCAGAGGGTGTGGTGTGCAGGTCCCTGAGTACTGTGGGGTACACTGTACATTTGCATGCACATGATAAATCAATGCAGATTAAGGCAGCAGGCTGGGAATAGTCATGCTTTGCTGAACTAACTCCTTTTAAGGTCATAACAAAAGTAATCATACACTAAACTTACTTACTGTTGCCCGTGCCATGAGTGTTCTTTCACGGGCTTATCATTTGTTTCATACAAATGTATATGAACAAGATAAGTTAAGCTATGCCTTTGATCCAAACGTCCAACACGTCATCAGTAAATTTGAACTTACAACACCTGCAGCCCTGTTAGCTTTCATGTATAGACTGGAGGGATGTCAGACCGGGTTGGTTTGCCTGAGGTATGAAAAGGAAACTAAGCACATACAAAGAACATGTTACAAAACCAGCTCAACATACCGTTGGATTAAAAAAAAGAACAGTAGTTTGTTATTCAGACTGCAACTTTATACGCAATACTCCATTCATCTTCATGAGAGAGCATGCAAACTCACGATAGGCTCCATCCTGGGAATCTGATGTGAGTACAACTAATTGTTTAACACAGAACACTTGTAAGCAGCTACTAGGATTTCCACTTTCCCCGTCTGGGGGAAATTTGCCAGAGTTTATGCATCCAACACTGAATGTCAACATGATGAATACCTAATAGAGAAGTAACACAATTATGCCAAAGCATCATGCAAACCAATTTTTTTTAATCAGCATTATGGACAAAACGCATACTTCGGATAGACAGCAGCTAGCAAGCTTTTCTGTCCCAAGGACCACGAAAAAAAGAACCTGTCAAACACTCTTCAAGACAACTATTCACAATCGTTCTACATTATAATATCTTGGTCAAATTTAGATTTCCTGTTACCTGTGAAATTACCAGAATTACAAAAAAAATCCGAACAACTATAAACATAAGTGATGAGTATGAAATCAAGCACAAATTGAGCAACTACAACCCAATACATAGTGCAGTGTTTGAGATGAGTTTCAAACTACATCCATGTCTCCCAAGTCAGACATTTGCCCATGGTGAGTATGCTCTGGCAGAGAACCAATTAACATCTTTCACAGTCAAATTTGACAGGTATCCGAGTGCAAGCTTTAATAACGTACCTATGAACAGTTTAATTGACGTAAAAAAAATATTTATTTCCTACCATTATTGTAATGTTTCAAAATGTCGTCCATTTGCCCAGAGAGATGTTAGCCTTGGGATTGGTCTAAGTTCTTTACCCATAATGCTTGAAATAAACAAATGTCAGCAAAAAATAAGTTAGACTGACAATTGCTCTTCCATCGAGAATGGCATGAAACAGATTACACACGACACATTCTCTTGTTCCACAGTTACAAGCTACCTGTTGTTATTATGGAACCAGCACTGCTGAAAACAACATGTTTTACTGCAGATTTGAATCACAGTCACCAGGACCCCCCACAACTCGTCCACCTGCATATACCAAAAAAGTTCAACCTTTTAAATGTCTACATTTATTGAATAATAAAAGGTCATGTTATACTTTTTCCCACAAAGTCAGACATATCAAAAACCGCAGACGTGGTATAAAAACCCTGGATCACCCTTTGAAAAGAATAATGCATGAGATGCAATTCAATACACTCCAAAAGACGACACTAGTTTCAGAAATAATTACAGCTACAGAAAGGTGGTGTTGAAGGGTAACAATAATTGGTAGAAACTGTCCCAATCCCAGCACCCTCCAGCGACTAAAAGTAATCATTGTACTCATCTCTGATATCCTTGGCTTCAGTGTGGAAACTCCTTATTATCGGCAGTCCACTCCAACTCCCTTCTATACCGGTCCTCCAACTCGGGAAGTGGGTACATGCACTCTTCTAAACTTCGATGAGAGGTTGCACTGACAAAAGAATCCCAGGAATTTATGGAGAAAGAAATGGGGAGTAAGAAAGGTTGCAAAAATGTTGCAAATAATTTGAAGACTCAATTTATGCATTATTGGTTTTAACCACTCCGGTGCTATAATGGGTACAAGGTTGGTTGCATTTAGAAAGAAGTTAGGACAAAACCCTGCTAAAACCCAATAAACCTTTTAAAATATTTTATGTTGATTAAGGGCTAAACCATACAAAGCATATCTTTAATTAGAAAGATGCTGGTTCTGTTGAATGTTTTAACCTTTGTTTGATTGACTCCACGTGCTCCAACTGCCAAACATTTGGTGCCTAATGTTAGAAAAAGCCATCTCATGATATCCAAAATGTTTACACATTACAGTAAGTATTGCAATATATTGTAATATTTATTTTCTTTGGAACATACCTGTAATTTAAATGTATTTCAAAACGAGTCTGTTGGGAAATTTAGAGGGGAGGAAGAGACGTGTCTGCTGGGAACTGAAATGCAGTCTACTGCAAGAGAAATAGTATTACCTAGGTCTCCCAGAAGTATCAGATTGCTACAAATGAAATTGTTAGCTATAGCAATGTCATTTTACATTCAACCCTACCCCAAGCCATGCATTCAATATCCCAAAAATGTGTTATTTTTTATTATCAACCAGATCAATTAGTTTGGGCACCACTACAAAAAACGGTATCTTTTTAATTTATGTATGACATCTAAAAAGAAGATGTCATATTTTAATGTCATTATAATGTAGGTTTGTGTGTAAGGTAGGCTATTTAATACAATAAAAAATATCTATGCAATCTGTTTCAATCCAAATGGGCTTAATAGGAACAAAGGGTTATTTACAATAAAAAAGAATAAGTTATTCTTGGACAAATATATTTTAAAATAAAATGCACTGTTGTTGAATATACACTGGAAACGACCAAGTTTTTACTGACGACAATTACTTTGTTATTTTTCCATTTCCATTTTGCTCAGGGGGTAAATTTAAAGCAAGTGAACCCAAGGCATGGTGGTGTCTGCTGTGGTATCTGTCACCAAGAAATTAGCAGCAGATCCTTCAAGTCCTGTAAGTTGTGAGGTGGAGGCCCCATGGATGAGAATTGTTGTTCCAGCACTTCCAACAGATGCTCAGATTGAGATCTAGGGGATTTGGAGGCCAGGGCAACTCCTTTAACTCGTCATAATATTCCTCAAACCATTCCTGAAAAATATTTGCAGAGTGGCAGGGCGCATTATCCTGCTAAAAGAGGCCACTTCCATCAAGGTATTCCATTGCCATTAAGGGGTGTATCTGATATGCAAAAATGTCTAGGTAGGTGGCACGTGTCAAATTGATGTCCACATGAATGCCCAGACCCAGGGTTTCCCAGCAGAACGTAAAAGGCCAACCACATGATGAAAAACAAAACTGGGACTCATCAGACCAGTGGGTAGGCAGTTTCTGGATGACAAAGGCATTGATGCCATTGACTGGCACTCACATTCCCAAGAACTAAATCCAATTGAGAACCTCGGAGAGGTTGTGCTTTCGACGCCACCAAGTAGCACCTCAGACTGACCAGGAGCTCACTGATGCACTGATCCAGGTCTGGGAGGAGATCCCCCCCAGGACAACCCGCCGTCTCATCAGGAGCATGCCCAGACATTGTCGTGAGTGCATACAAGTACATGGGGGCCATACACACAACTGAGTCACATTATGAGTGATTTCAATTGTTCACTCAGATTTTTGGTGTGAGTTAATGTTTGCGTACCAGGTCTATGTGCGCACTCTATGAGGAGATAGGCCAGGTGACATGTAATTGGTGACAGAACACTACAATGGTAGTCAACTTTACCAGAGACTGGCTGGGTAATTAATCCCAGGACAATCCAAGATTGGATTTTTTTGGCTGAGATTGCAGACCAGATTTAAATCTGAATTCATACTTCTAAATACAGAATGTTGGAGTTAAATATTTGTTAAATTTGAAAGTTTTCTGAATATTATCATATTTACAATGGATATAAAATACTGCTGAAAGTTCACTGGAGAAAGGTTCTTGTTTGATAGCAGATGTGACCATCACTAACGAAGCAGATGTGATCAACTGACTAACATTATTAATCACATTAAAATGAAAATGAAGTTAAGTCAACCCCACAAGCAAAGGTACAGTACATTTCCTACCCCCTTGCATAAAGGCAGTGCACATACTTTTAAGTTGCAGCTACTTAGCTAACACACAACGCTATCATAGCTAAATGGACACCGGACCACGGTACATCTGATTCTGATTCATCCTTGAGTGAATTCTTCATATTTAAATTTTGGTTCAGTCTTGCATTAGTGACAAACAACAAGGTCATCAACCAGAAATGCTTCCAAATTTAGGAAATAAGTTTTTTTTGGCTGGGACCATGCCAGACTGTCCTCAACTTTTGACACACTTTGTCAATAGAATCTTGGAGTAAATTAATTAATTACACAATGAACGGCCCTAAAGCATATTGTTCATAAATTTGTAGAGATGGAGACATTGTAAAATGATACGTGCAGGGCCTAAGCCATGTAAAAGCATGAACCATGATCCTAAACAGAGTAGTGGATTTAGAGACTGTGGTTATGTTAAGCATCCAAATCTAAAATATTACCTTATGGCTAAGTGTAAAGCAGCCAAGGATGACTGTAGATATTCACAGCTGAAAAGGAGAGAGACAAGTGACGAGATAATATGCAAAAAGTATTCCAATGGGGTTTCCACAGAGATGTTAACTCTATATAGCAGGTTAATGTATAGTACATGTGAGCAGCTGTAGTAAACTATAGTATTACTACACCACAGCGATGCACCCAAAATCATTTATAACAACCTGTTTGTAGACAAGAGACAACCATGAGAACAATAATATTTGATCAACAATGGAAATACAATTGTGTAAACTTGTTTTGGTGCACAGGGCAGCAAACTAGCGCAACCACTTGATTGCAACATTGTCCATACAAAATGTTATAGAAAACTGCACTGTGCACCAGTTTTGATTCTTTCAGCTCAGCACCAGTGCTGATGTTAAGCCATCAACAACATCCAGAAGGACCCAGTGTCCTACAGGGCACACTTCTGAAAACCCCAATGTCAGAGGTTTTTTGGTTACTTCGGGACAAGGAACTACTTGCCAATCATCAGTGACCCACAGCTGATACTGTGGAAAAGTACACCACTGTGTTTGTACTTTTGGAGTCTTTTAGTTCCTACCAGGCATTAATCTGCTTGAAAAATGGGGTTTGAGTGAGAGGAATCTGTATGACAGGAGCATATCCTGGAGGACCCAGGCTGGGTCTTCCAAACTATTGGAAGATGAAAAGCTGAGACAAAAGTGTGAACTGTTCTGCTTTCTAAAGTTCACAACCCATACAACAGTAGTTGTAAGTTGTTCTACATAGAAGATCATAGGAAATTTCAGGACAGCGTTACTATAAATAGTGGCTCAAGCTCACACGTAGTTGCTGTCACACTCCCAAGATGTCACTGCCTAGTTGGATGTTCATGTCATAGTGGGAATAAAAACGATTTAAATGTTTAATCAGGTTTTTGTTTGTCCAATCTTTTCATTGACCTTTATCATAAACGCAACAGTCTATGAAATTGGTGTGTGATCTACAGTATCAGTCAAAAGCTTGGATACCTACTCATTCATGGGCATTACTTAATTTTATTAGCTCAAAGACCTAAAAACTCAGTCTTACGTCTTTGAATTGAGCTCATGATGAATGGGGTTTATAATTTTGTTCAGTGTATTAATGATAAAACCCAGTCTCTGGCTGAGTGTCAGGACTGACACCATTCCCAGTGCCATGGTTGTAAGTAAAACGTAGAAGGCCGGGATGTTTGTAGGCATGTATGTCCTTGATTTATGCTATTTGTATGAGCGCAGATACATTTTAGAAAGGTTTCTCCAAAGTCTTTGGTTGAGAAAATAAGCTAATGAGCAAATTTGTGTCCGAGCACACACTCCTTGATTCCATTTCTTGCTGGAAAATAATGTAACAACCTGGTGTTCTCTGTTAAAAGAAAAATAAATATGTATTGTGTTTTTTTTACTAAACCTATTGCCTTTTGGCAAGATTTAGGCTTGTGCAAACCGGTCAATATGCAAATTATTGTTCCTGCCGGGGCTAGCTAGCACGATTATGATTTCATGTTCACTAGATAACCATCAACAACTCTCTGAATTATGGCAATGCGTCTAACGCAATAGATAGCCGGGATGTTTTGATTGGTTTAGCCGTTTACTTTGTTTATTCTGTTCCGTAGTTATGGAAATGGCCCATCAACTTTAACCCCATTTTAGACTGAAGTCTTTGTTCATTGTTCCAGCATCGATGGTTGGAAGTGACACTGCTTCAAACAGGTCGGTATGCTCATATTTAATGATTACAATGTCAGATCCTAATGGAGTTATAGAACCGATTTACAACTCACTGACGATAGGTGGTGTTATGCATAGGGCACCTTTAACGCCTAAACTACATCCAATCCGAATAATATTTATTAACGTTTCAGATGACTTCGAGTAGAATCAAAGATTTTAAATAGTTTGCCAGACAAAAATGACTGGTGAAAAGACTGTTAGATTAGGGCATGTAGGCTACTGTTCCCAACATTTGAAATGCAATATATAGTGTAAAAATATACACTTAATATATTTAAGTCACAAACAATAAATATATGAACGTGAAGACACTGGATCAGCGCAAGCGGCATAGCCAAGTAGCCTACAACTGAAGGAAGTCGAGAGAGGGGATACAATATTTGGCATTAAGTAAAGGATGGAGAAAAAAAGAACACAGTATTAAAAAAAATACAAAACAATAATATTGACTGATTAATTATTTAGTTTGATGAGTGAATTCATAGTTTTATTTCATTCCTACATCTTCTAAAATTCTAATAAATATAGTTTTGATGCTAAATGGCAAAGTGTTTTCGGGTGTCTCAGACATAACGAGGGAATTATGTGCTCTGCATGCTAGAAGCATTGTGGATCCAATGTGTTCGGAGCCAAGTAGAAACTATAGACTGGATGCACTGAAACCCAATCAAATATCTACAAGTCCTAGACAGGAAGAGAAGAACAAAAAACATCACGAGGGTAAAATCCTACATGTTACCATAAAAAGTATTTCACAGAGGGGCATCCAGTAGAGCGTGCAGGGTAGCGGGGGTTAGGGTATCACCTTTGACAAATTTCCAGCCAGGAAAAACCCTGTGAAGTTGGATGAGAGAATACAAAGAGTGCACAAAGCTGTCATCAAGGCAAACGGTGGATTCTTGGAAGTATTCATAATATGAAAAAAAGGGGTTGCTATATGATTCCATGTGATATTTCATAGTTCTGATGTCTTCACCATTGTTCTTCAATGTGAATGAGTAGGTGTCCAAACTTTTGACTGGTACAGTACCTATCTCATTGATTGTCCTGGAAAGAAAATGTCAAGACACATTTTCAGAACAGATAAACAAAATGAGTGAGAGAAAAGTGGGGTTCTTGAATTTATAGGGTTAAAGAGATACAGGTATTACTACAGTATGAATCTGTATTCTAAAGCACCAGATTATTGCTTTGGGTATAAAAATACAATATAGTGTTTGATACAGCATTCAAAAACAATAGTCTGACGGAGCCTGCGGAAATGTCTGTAATTAGTACAGCTTACAGTACAGACGTTTGTGACAACGTGTAGCTTAAGGTGCATTGAACATAAAGAGATGGGTGTGGCTGGCAACTTGGCTTCTTTGGAAAATTTTACTAAATTAAACTAAGCCTGTTTTCAAAATGTATTTTCAATTGGGTGGGAACACCATCTGATTCCCTGGAGGGCTAAAGAGGTGGGGTACACATGGGCTCCTATTGCCACTGGTAATCTGAGGTGTAACAATGCACCATCTTAGAGTCCATTGTTGAGCTACATTTATCATCTTTTCCCCACTGTGTTTCAAACGGCAAGGGCGACAGACAGGGCGCCCTACAGACAATACGGTGCCATGGGAACATAGCACCCAGCTGTGAAAATGGCTGTTTAATAAAGTAGCAATCTATGGTATTCCAGTTTAACGCTGTTCCCTAACCACTCCTATTCAATTTCAATAACAGTCTAATTAAGAGACCACCAACCCCAATACACCCTGATAAAGCAACAGCAGCACTCAACATTTAATTGGCTATTGAGTTCATAATTAGTCATGAATCCAACAACATGCATAGTTATTACCCAGATAATTTAATCAAAATTGAATTGCACAACCGAATCCAGGAATTAATCACACTGTATTTCATTGCTTCAATTCACCAGGCAATTGTTTTAGATTAGCTATGAAGTATAATATATTTCTACCTCTTGCAATAAAGCTACAGTAGCTCCCGGCGATAAATATATTTGCAACATTGCCGTGTGTGAAATGCATTTAGCTTCTGGAAGACATCCATGGGAGGTGTTGACCTAGTGTAGAAGTCCTTAATTACATGAACCCTAATACATTGACAACATTTAGCTTGGTTCAGTTATGGATGTAATAATTGAACACTATTAGCCTTGAATAACCAAGGGTAAAAAAATTGTAGAAGAAAGGCTAATCAATATATTGTTTTGGAATCAGCAGACATCTGGTATCTATGACTGAACTAACCTATGCATCACTGAAACTTGATAGACCACTGCAGTCTTCAATTCTTCAAGCAAGTCCTCAAACTGCTTTATTCACTCGGTCATATTTCATCATTTCCCCAAAAATGTATGCAATATATTTTCAGATTGAGAATGGTGCTCATAATAAAAAATAAACAAAAATAATCCTACAGAAAAGGGACTGACGCTATGCAATCCTTTCGCTTGTCGATGGTAGCTAGCAGTGCCCAGTAGCCCTAAATCATGACAACATCAGAGCTCAAATTAGCTTAAAGTGCTGCTGCTTAACAAGCCTAACTAATTGTCTGAGATGCATCCCAAATAGAAGCTTATTCACGACAATGTACTCACACTGCTTTGAAGCAGAGCCCTATGAGCCCTGGTTGAAATTATTGCACAAAATGGGAAAAGTTTGCCATTTGAGACACATCCCTGGTGTTTCCCCCACCCTTCCATGTAACATGGCAGACACAACAATCTAATTAGCTAAGTGGGGTCCTTGGGCTGTGAGCTTTAGAAAATATCAAGATGCACATGTGGCAAATAGACTCATTATCTAGTCCTTCCGCCTCTCACTTCTTGTGTCTCCGGCAGCAAAACAGATGATGTTAACTAAAGGATATAGCTATACCATGCCAGGATTTTTCCTACATTCAAAACTCAAAAGGTGACCACCTTCCCAAAATCTTGTACTACCTCAGTGTGTGGGCATGGTAAAAGAAGATTTTGCACTCATACATTACCAGTGAAATACTGCACCAAATGTAACAGAAGGAGGAAACTGTTTCCATATTAACAGTGTTGCCTATTGGGGAGGTTTGGGCTATTTTTAATGGGCCTGGGTGGATCAATTAAAGATAGGGAAGTATATATAAAAAAAGTGTGTAGTGCGTTGGAGACTTGTCAATTTACTGTCAATCATATCGGTCAACCTTGCATACAGGACCACATCAGTCCTGACATCTTGATGATGAGTAAAGTTGGAAAAACAAGAAGTACTGTATCCAATCTGCCTACGATTTTGTTTTACATTTCAGAATACTGCAAGTAGAATGTAGGTCGGATGTTTAAAGGAATGTACTTCCTTGAAGGTGTGAGGTGAAGGCCAAACAAACTTTTGTGTACGCGAACCCGAACAAATACTCCAAAAACTAAAATACACGGAAGCAATTCAAGCATCAGACAAAGCACAGAGTAAAAAAAGAGACAATTTGGATTTGGCATTCATAAGATGGCAAGAACTAAAGTATGAATGAACAGTGAGGCAGAGTTGGCTACCTTTCTACAAGTAAGGTAATTCTAGACACCTTGTTTAGCTAGTTAGTCAAGGAAACCTATGTGCAAGTTACTAGACTGATAATGACGGAGAAACAATTATTTGATGTAGAAACATTTTAGGGAGGTTTATCCCAGTCTTTGGTCGAGATGATAAGCTAACATTAGATATCATAGTTGTGTATGAACAGACAGTCCTTGATTCCAATTTCCATTTCCAAAAGAAAAACATATATTGTGGGTTTGAAATGCTGATCATGGCAGACTCAAGATAATAACCCGGGTTGCCCATGTGAATGGCTGTGTTGGTAACCACAACGCCACAGAGCTGAACATTTGCCATGTGTCAGTATAGCCTCTTGACATTATATAATTTTGTCATGCATTAACATCAAATCAAGTTTGAATATTTTGTAAGACACCATTAACCATTGTGTTAAACTGAGTAAGTTTTCATATTAAGTTCATTATCTATGAACTGTATGACATTTGCCAGTCGCTGTTTTAAAAACTTATTAGCCAGTAATATGTCAGTAGACACCATTAAGCATTGTGTTAAACTTTGTAATGTTTCTTATACAGATTACCTACACCACGAAAAGCATCTATTAACTGTATGGCTTTTGCCACTGGCTGTTTTAACAGCTTATTCGCAGTTATGAATGACATTGCTACAATAATAACTGTATCTACTTGACGATAAAAGACAAGAGAATCGTGGAGCCAACGAAGTGATTGACTATGCTGAAGAAATACTAAGACATAATTCGAAAATCCACAAGAAATAGTCACAATATAACAGTAAACTAGTGATGGCCATTCAAGGCATCTCAATAATGTACAGCCCCCAGATGCCTGTATGCACTCTGACAACTTAGGACTTGCTCCTGATGAGATCGCGGATGGTGGGTGTCCTGGGAAATCTCCTCCCAGACCTGGATCAGCACATCAGTGAGCTGCTGGACAGCCTGTGACGCTACGTAGCAGCGTTGGACGCACAATACAATGTCCCAGAAGTTGTCAATTGGGATTCAAGCCTGGGAAACATGAGGGACAGTCAATGGCGTCAACGTCTTCGTCATCCAGGAACTGCCTACACACTCAGGCCACACAAGGCCGGACATTGACCTGCACCAGAATAAGGTCTGCCGATGAGTCTGAGGATTTCATCACGGTACCTAAAAGCAGTCAGGGTGCCGTTAGCTAGAACATGCCTCCCTAGACCACTACTGACCCACCGCCCAAACAAGTCTCACTGGATGATGTTGCAGAACGTTCATCACGGCGTCGCCAAACTCACATGCGCTCAGTGTGAACCTGCTCTAATCTATGAAGAGAACGTTGCGCTTAGCACAGGTTCCACAAGAGGACGTCGGCCCTTATACGGCCCTATCCAGCTTTCCTCATGTAATGGCCCATCTCCTGTTATCTCCTCCATGCTCTTGAGACTGCACTAGATGACACAGCAAACCTTGTGATGGCACGTATGGATGTGCCATCCTAGAGCAGCTGGACTGCCTATGCAACCTGAATCTGCTGCAAAGTCACTAGCAAAATGCTAAACTAGAGAAGAATCAGTCAGGAAGGAAAAGGAGAATGCAACAGTCTGTGGCCCACCACCTGCAAAACCATTCAATCTTTGGTGGTTGTCTTGCAATTGCCTCTCCAGTGCACTGGTTGTCACTTTCATTTGCACCAAAACAGGTGAGATTAATTCACAATCACTTATGCTTCCCAACTGGACAGACTGATATCCCTGAAGTTTAATTCACTTGGTGTTATACTGTGATGACAAGCCTACGTGTTCCATTTTTTTGAGCAGTGCAAATATAAAGGACAAAAATACTGCTTGTATTTTGTTTGCTATTAAGGATTATAAAGCATGGATTAGCTGCTCAATTGGACAACGACAACAGGGCAGATTTAACACAATAATAGTTGTCTTTTTCGAGTGTGTAGCCAGATATTAAAGTATATCAGAGGGGAGTCCGGTAGAGCATGAGGGAGCAGGAGTTGGGGTACCACCTTTGCCTAATTTTGAGCAAGGAAAACCCCTGCCTGCTTTACCATTGCCTCCTCAGCCAATGTCAAAACATAGAAAACTAAGCCTCGTATCCTAACATACACGCACACTTACAAAAATGAAAAAAAACATTCATCGGTTTGTTCAATACAAGATGGAGAAAAGGCCTTTTCCTTACATTGCTTCTATGTGAGTAATGGCAGTTTAGGAAACTGCAAATGTTGCACTTCAATAGGGCTAGAACATAGGAGAAAGATATCGACCAACTACATTCACTGTTGGTTGCAACAGTGAATATATATGTAAAAACTAGACCTGCCACTTCTCACAGAATAATTATGAATCCGGTGATAGGAACTAAAGGCATGTTACCTAACCAGAACAACAATACATTGGTGCATTCCTGAAACCTCTGAGCCTCAAAACCTTTTAACTCACAGAACAGATTCAACTTTCCGAGAGAATCAGGTATACAGTATGATGATGTTGATGATGATCGATATATAGAATTTGTTTAATCAATTTAGAATGCATGGGAGGTTAACATATACTTCAATCTAATTAATCACCTAAAGAAAGCACACCAGCATCTTAAAGGAGCAATCTAGAGCTGCTACAAGCATTCTGTGTTAACTATAAATGTTTTTAAATCCAGTGGTTTGGTTATATTCACTAGACCGTAAAAGACACATTCACAAAAAAAATCTAAACAAGATATTCATATAATTGGTCATTTGTTGATGTTCCCTGTGAACTGTTGGAGTAAACTCCAACCACTCCAAAGACTCTTCTTTCTCAGTTAATGTTTGTCTGTTATGTCAAGGGCAAATATCCACTGCTAGATTGCTGACACTGGCAACAGCGTTCAGCAGGATAATATCAATTGTAAAATAGCATTTACTTTAATGGTTGAAGAACAAAAGCTTGTGATGTTGAAGATCTGAATGGTACATCGATCATCATTGATAGTATTTTGATTATTTTTGCCATACTGGCCACAATTTCTCAGCTGCACTCTAAAGCAGAAACATCCGTCACATCTTAAAAATCTTTAAAAACTGAATATAAGATGAACATTTTACAGCTTTTAATTCTGATGAATTAATTAAAGCCCATTTTAATATTGAGCTTGACTGACATGAAAATCAAGACAGATTAAAACTTACTAAGAATACAAAACTACACATTTCTATGCCAAACGATTGTTGGATGTCTACTATATCACTGAGGGCATTTAAACCTTGTATTCCTACTTGCCAAAGGACCGACAGCATGGACAACTCGTAAAGTTACATAGCATCCAACATGCGGTCTTACAGAAACTTTTTTAGGGCTACTTAATCACATTGAAATCTATTACCATGGTAACAATCTGATGTTTAGGCAACAGATGGAGACATGGCCGGTTCAGCTGTTTGATCCTTAATGTACTGGTAGAAAGGAAAACTGGCCATGTACACTCAGCCCTGTTAAGTCGGGGGTCTGCTAAATATCTTACTTGTTCATATAAATCAAGATTAGAGGCTGAGCATGCATTATGTACCTCCGATCATACCGATTTGCACGTTTTAAACTAAACTGGTGTTATATTAGCTTAGAAGTGATGGCATTGAAGTCCCCACAATAAAAAGCACTGATTAAAAGTTGTGCACTATGTGGAAGTCATTTGGGACAGGGACATGGTGGTTTTAAGAGGGTTCTGGGACATCTGCAGAGCAGCTGTTGCAATTCCTCCTTTTCTCCAAGGTCAAAAGGGCAGGAGTCCTGTTTAGAGACACCATTAAATCCTGGCTCTGGCTAATTGCTGGAAATCAAACACCAGAGCAGACCTGCACACTCAAACTACAGTCCCAAAACACATGCGTGCGTGCACGCACACGCACGCACGTACGCCTTCCTGCTATACAAGGCAGTGGTCAGCCAAATCATCCGTCCTCTAACCTCCAAAGTACAAATAATTATTCCTACCCCCCAAGTGGAATACCCAGCCCAGCCTCCTCAGCCCAGCCTCCTCAGCCCAGCCTCCTCAGCCCAGCCTCCTCAGCCCAGCCTCCTCAGCCCAGCCTCCTCAGCCCAGCCTCCTCAGCCCAGCCTCCTCAGCCCAGCCTCCTCAGCCCAGCCTCCTCAGCCCAGCCTCCTCAGGCCCCAATGCCATGAATGAAATAAACACAACAATCTAACTAGAAGGGAGAGAACAGCTGAAGTGCCGTTGTGTTCACACCTGTGGACTACATGAAACCTGTATGCATGTACGTGCACAAGGTGCAACTTGAACACCACAATGATTCAAGGGAGAAGACAGGAGACGCTGCCTCCCATTTCCAATCCATATCCACATTCCAGTAATGTACCATTTAAGCTCCACAAGGGTTTGCTTAAACTGCCACCATGGTCCCTCCAGTACATTTTCCCTTACTGCTAAGATAGCCAGCAATAAAACAAACTAATCCACTACAAAACAGATCTGAGAGGTCTTGTTGAAACACGTGACACAGCATGGAACGTTCATTTTGGAGAAGGGATAAACTAGCCGTAGGGCCAATGGCCAGAGGTGTCGGGGGGGAGCAGATAGGTTAAACTGGTGCTGTCACGGTCGGCATGGCAGACATGCGACTACGAAGGTTTAAGTGACACCCTCTGGTCCAGACGCGCCCCCTATGCTGGCACTGTTGCAACTTAGAGGGCACAGCAGGCCTTTCTCTTTCACGTTCCGCTCTCTGTCCCTCACCCTTTCTCCCTTCCCCCTCCTGGCTCTCCCTGTCCCTCACCCTTTCTCCCTTCCCCCTCCTGGCTCTCCCTGTCCCTCACCCTTTCTCCCTTCCCCCTCATGGCTCTCCCTGTCCCTCACCCTTTCTCCCTTCCCCCTCATGGCTCTCCCTGTCCCTCACCCTTTCTCCCTTCCCCCTCCTGGCTCTCCCTGTCCCTCACCCTTTCTCCCTTCCCCCTCTTGGTTCTCTCTTGGGCTCCTCAGTAGCGGAGGATCCAGCTGCCAGGCATTAATGACATAACAGAACAGCTTGGGTTCAGGATCAGTCAGACCTGTGGAATGCCACACACTGACTGCAGAATTACAGACTTGCTTCTTTCAAACAATTCATGACTGCTTTTGAAAGACGTAAATTAGTTTTGACTACGGGAAATGTTTGTCGCCAGGTAACAAAGTGTGACCACTCCAGGGACCAATCGTGTGCTTTCAGTGCTGTGATCAGTCTTTAGTGGGCGGCATTATAACTAAGACACTGTATTGCTCCTTTTCTCCACAATGTGTACAGAATCTACCCTGTTTTCAACCATGACAAGCCAACTGCATGAATCATTCTTTATAACTAAAGGAGCCCCTGTGATCAACAGATACGGCCATGTTGGTGGTGCCAATCCCTTCATCACGAATGGTCGGCTAATCTCTCACAAATCAGCCGTGGAGAGCTATGGGAGCACTCTAATCCTCTCTTTGGGTGTAAAATCTGAGTGCAGGACTGTTTTCACGGCAATAATTGTAATTCTTTTAACATTGCATCTTTATAAAAGCTTAAAACTAAGGTAATATACAAAACACACATACCTATTATCTTAAGTTGGTTTTAAAGCAAAAAGATAAGACATTTAACAGACAAAGACTGGCACAATGCATGTCAATCCGGTCAACTACCCTACATAATGATCCTTCCAGACAGATAGGCTAACCCGCTGGCAACCATTTAAAAGGCCTCTGGCTGGCTAACTGGCTGGGGAGATGACTGAGAGGATGTTGAAAGAGGAGAATATCATGACAAGAATGGAAGGTAGACTCAATGGACTGTGGCTAGCCATTGTTAGGGTAAAAATCGAGGCCTTCTGGCAAAATGCACCACTATTCCTTTATGAGAGGGGATCAATACAGGTACTTATCAGTACATTCATTTTGTCAATATACTCAATATTGCTTTTGACATTATCACATTTTTGCATTAGTCAGCAGTATCTATGACAAAATCATGCTTTCTTTAGGGGGTCTCAGGCATCACATAATAAAGTCTAATATAACTTACCCAGTCTCTCAGACAGCTTGAACATGCTCCTTGACGGCAGCAACACATTACAGTGAATGTCATAGCTAACTAAAGCTGTTAAAAAATGCCATACAAATTGGTGACTAAGCTGAGTAACCCATGGAATGATTTGGAAAGAGAGCACACGCATGCCACATGCATGCCAACATGGCTATAAAATGCAACATCAGAATATACAAGGCATTACATCGTAAACCTGTTAAATGTTACATTTACAGACATTTACATGCCGATAGTTCCCAAACAGCATTACCTTCTTTCACCCAACCTCGCTGAGTTTGTGTTAGCCTGGGTGGTTATAGTGGGACAAGAAGTCGTCTGCCTTCCAGACAAACACAATTATGTAGGGCATTAGAGGCATTTGTTTGATTAGAGCACACCAACTGAGTCTTTTATTCCTCATAAACCTGATCCATGTTTCTAAATTATTACACCATCAATTGTTAACCCAGTGCCACTTCAATTAACATCTAGATTTACAACTACTTGTTCCTCATATGAATTCTAGTCCTGAAACATGGAAGCAATACTTTTTTCCCCTGAACATAATTTTTCCCTAAGTACTGTCTGCTGTTTCCCCTGTTGACACTGGTTTAGCAAAACCTTACATGACAGGATTTCTTCAAAGTGATAGTTCACCCATAAATCAAATCATTATCTCCTTTGATGTGTAGATCAGAGATCCAACTGTACACACCCAGCTACAAAACCTCTTCAGCAGACCCAACTCCGTAATACACGGAAACAATTGTCACAATGACATTCTGTTACGACTGACGGTTTCTCCTAATGTAACAGGATCTAGAGAACAGATGGTATGCTGAACTGACAAACTAGACAGTCGATGTCATGTAACGTGGGGTGTGGTACCAGTCTGCTTTCCTCCTCCCTCGCCACTCGCACATCAAGCGAATCAGCATAAAAAGAAATGACAATTGCGGTGAAAGGCATTTTATCTGTGAAGCACTGTGTGCATGACAAAATTTGTCTTCCATGGTTGGAGCAACAAGTATCCTCAATTGATTGTCATACAGTAGTAGTACTAGTGTCAGTAACACGCAGACATCCCCGTGACCAAACGATCACTTCTCCGTTTCCAGACATAGTGGGTGAGAGGACAGAGGAGAGAAGGTTTACATAATGAGAAACCTCCGTTTTGGAGAAGAAACCATGGAAGCAAGGGGTTGGTCAGGGCAAGGCGTTTCAGCAGCCAAACCAAGGGCTGTCTGCCTTCTTTTGTATAGAAAACACAATAAAAAAGCTGGAGGCATATCGATTGTTCATGCTTATGTCCTCTTGCACCATGGGGCGTAGGTCATTAGATTACGGTTTGTAGCTAGTTATCATCATACTTAGCACGGTAAGCACAGTATTAGATGGTAGTGGTGTATTTTCATTCCGCAATTAGGAAGGACCAGGCGAGAGAGAATCTATTTTACTCCAACCACAACAATGGATGGGAGCCATAGCATGTAGTTTACTACTGTTGCAGCTATCATCAATACCAGAGAGCAATCACACCAACAAGCAAGAACAATCCCAGAGCTTCCCAAAAAGTAACATCATAGGATGTAAAAGTGTCCATGCACAGAGAGAGAAAGATTACACCAGTCAATGTAATGCAAGACCAGACACACTGTCTGAGGTGGCGATGGGTGGCGCATGTCCTTAACATGGCTAAGCTTGTGGACATTCAAGGAAACACTGGGCACTATTCAGCCAGAGGGATCACTGACTAGGATCTTATCAATTCTGCATTGCAGAAGGAAACGCTGAAATTGTAAGAATCCTTATTAAAACAAATTGTCTCATTTAAATGATATTAGTGACATTGCAAATGCTAGCCACAAGAAGACTCATCTTGGTTTACATAATAATTTAAATATATACCAACATGTTTGAATTGTGGCGGGGCTCTATCGAAGACGTGGCGGGGCTCTATCGAAGATGTGGCGGGGCTCTATCGAAGACGTGGCGCGTCCTACCTTGGAAGGTGGTGTCACACATTTATCGATATCTGCAAGTTTACTTGTTCTATAAGTCTCAGAAAATGTAGTGTAATGTACCGATCAACCCCTCAAACTCACAGCCCTTCATTCAAGCAGATTTGAAATGATTTACGGTACCCCAAAGCAACCGGTGTCATTCCATCTCTGACTGTAGCAGCACTGGAGGTGTTGACATTGAAGCTGGGGGCTGACAGAGAGAGTAGAGGACTGACAGAGAGCAAACGAAATCAGAAAACCCCTGGAGGGACAGAATACAGGAGGACAGCTAGTGTTTCCCACTAGAGCAGCAGACTGAGGCCGATTCCACCAGTAGGCGACAGCTCACATTTCAACTGGAATCACAGACACCCGTGGGGGGAGGGGCGACGACATTCAAACAGACGTGGGATTAAAGGCATACTGGATAAAACTGGGATGATAAATGCTGCTGGGATTAGATTAGTAAAGAGAGTTTGATGGGTCCGCACTCAAAGGGAAGTTGCATAAATAATGCTTGCTTAATTTAAGGCCTTGCAACGTTCTTCAGAGTGCAGGTATAAAACCACTAGGAAATGACGACAGGGACAGACAACATAATTGTTTTGCTGTTTACATCAGAGAAGTCTTACATTTTTGGACGGACAGACATCCACTCTCTAGCAGAGACAATTTACGTCAGACTCACAGTCCATGTAATTTACATGAGATGGTTAAATGCTGTATACCCTAAGTGGCAGCTTGGAAAGTGCTAAAACATAATAATATTGGAGAACACTGATCTCACTGGGTTTCCAGGTTGTGTAGCAATGTTTATGTACAGTCAATATAAAGGACCCGATCACTGGGTTGCCAGGTTGTGGTGTTTATCTACTCCCCTGATGGGGGTGAGTCAGGCTGTCGGTCACAGAGGCACAGTGAGCACAAAGCAGTGTTTCCACCATAGAGGGGCAGGAAAAACGCAAGCTTCACTCAACATACACCTTCTGGTAGCATCATACCTTCACCAGTCAGTGTTTCCAACATTTGCATTATAAAAGGGGGCAATAAAAAAGGTTTAGTTAAGTCGTGATTTCTGGCAAAAGGAAAGTCACCGTTGCCTTGTCTTGCTAGCAGTAGCAGCTATTGGATAAAATGACCGTGTTTTCAAGTTTAAGGTATTCGTGAAATGCACTGAACACCACAACGTCATTCTGTACAATGAAATTCCTATGACATGACACGTGACAAACTAGGCAGAGTATATAAAGCAAAATATATCTAAACTGCAAATAAAGCAACAATACTGTATACATAACACTCTACACAGGCAGCAATTTGAAAAAAAAAAAGTACTATAAACTAGCAACAACCTGGGTAGTATTATAAAACATTTAGATATGTCAAGTATGGCAGGAATATACATAACAGTGAGCCCTAGCAGCAATTGATAGATTTATTGAAATATTAGATACGCATGAGTGCTGAGCTTACGAAAGGTGGCACAGCACACTACAACTACATAATAATATATTAATATAATAATATAGTAATTCCAATAGATTCTCCAGCCACACAACGTAAATAGCCAATGGGTCGTTAATCTCCTGCCTATTCCGGTCTTTGGATGGTATATACACCTTCTTAATTGATTTGTGTTTTTAAAAAAATCGAAATGGGGTGTTGACATTAACCACCCAAAAGAAATAAAGTAAGGACAGAGCAACATGTCTTAACTACTTTTTTTCTTAAAGTTGCCAGTATGTGACATAATTCACACTTAGAAACTGATAACAAATACAAAACCTGTGACACTCCTACAAACACAATTAATAAAGTGTTTGCCCAGATAAAATTGTAACTAAGGGAAAACACTGCACCCCTATAACTTTACGAAGAAAGATAAGAGCATTTTGATTTACAGATTGCACAAAGCTACAAAGAAAAGAAATAACTGTCCCCTTCTGGACATTGTGTTAATGTTTGTTTCCAGTTGAGCTAAGGCTATTTAGCAAGTTTTCATACAAAACACAAATTAAATAGAAATTTATATTTTTGATAGTAATATTTTATTTTAAATTCACAACTATGATACAATGACAACAAAAATTGAGATAAGAATTCCTATTCGAACACTGGCAGCATGACAGTACGCCCGAGCTTCCTCCTGGTCATTTAGTCATGTCTGGTGCGTGGTTGAGTACACAACGTACATGTGTAACAGAAATGGCTGCAGTTATCAGTGGGTGTACTGGTCTTCACAATGCGCCGGCCGGATGGGAATCTCCAACAACACGAATGACACAGCCTTGCCAGAGGCCAGTCTAGCAGTAATAACCAACACCAGGAGAACCCACCTACATCTCAAAGTGAATCCACATAAAATCCTTTTACAGATTTTGTTACATTGGACCAGAGAAGTGTAGTTTTGACAAAAAGATAAATTACTTTTTTGAAGGTTGGTGTGCATTTATCTGTTCACCAGATCTAAGAAAAAAAATACTTCAGATTATGTCCTGGTGACTGCGTTCATTACACTAAACACGACACACTACGCCTTCACTTGAGTGTCCATACAGACAGTGGGGTCACTCCAACACGACAGGAAATAATGGCGCATTACTGTTCGCTTCTCTTGGTTTGAAGTTAAAGGTAGAACATTCCTGTGGTTAGTTTTCCTGCCAGATTAACAAACAAGGCCAAACCTGGACAAACCACTGACCTGCATTTAGTGGTTGTTGGATGGTCTGGCTCCTCTCTTAGGTTTCAATCATCTAATCGCTTCTGGATAGTAAAGCAGCCACTATCTCCACATCCTCTGGACTGGTTGGTTCATCAGATGTTGAGGCTATCTAATGTTAAGCGTAGCATCCATTTAGTTGCATTAGCTGAGCTTTCCCCCTAGCATGCCGCAACAAATAAAAGGCTATTTTCAGCCATTTGATTAATGTCAGCCTGTCTACATGTAATAGAATCCAGATGCCTCCCTGTTATGTGCACTACAAAAAAGGTTTTTAGCCAGAGAGAAGATGACCGCGGTGTTAAGACAGTGTATTTAAAGGCTCTCAGGTCTCGCAGAGCCTTTTCGGTCTCTGTCCCCATTTTGAAAGCTGGAGAAAAGGCCTGGTTCAACGCTCGTTCACTCCGGTTTCACTAATAAGTAAAGAATGGATATTCTTGTATAAATCTATTGAGTACACAGTCGGCAAACAACATCAGAAAAAGCTTTTAAGAGACTATCAGAAAGAAACAGTCATCCTAAACAGCATTATATCCCTTATATAGAGCAATTGTTTAACCTACAAGAAAATGTAATCCGATTCCATTTGTGAAGTTTTACCATGCCAGGTAAGCAATACAACATGACATCCGCAATGTTGTGGACAATAACTGTGTAATTATATGTTTATTAACTTGAAGCAGCTGGATCTCAAGTTCGAGGATTCTATATTGACTCCTTTGTAAACAAACCCCTTTCTGGGGCAAACCTGAACATGAAACTATTCAAATGGGTCTACGGTGCAGTACATTCGACCAGGGCCCATGCCGACTGGTACAATGAAAGGCACTTAAAGAACTATTTCTAGTCACAGTGGATGCATTTAACGCTACTGCATGGTGCAGGCAGTCAGATCAGTCATGCTTCAAAGGGATTGAAACGGAAAGCAGCGCTAGGCATTACAACACAAACAATGTGTAAGACCAGTCCAATAAGGATGTCAGGAACTTCCTGCTTTGGCTCGTTTCTTTGGCTAAGTAAATGGCAGCCCAATAAATTGCTTATGCTGAAGAAAGATTGTTGAGAGGGTTGTTTGATCGGGATGGCTATGCAGTTTCATTTTTTTAAAGCTGTAAGGCTTACATTTCTTTGCTGGTTAAATAATGGTCATATACTGGTCAAATTGAGGACAGTATGTACAAAAACAAATCTTAAAACTGCTTACACTATTAGTATTTTCGATCTGTCCATGAAAATCCTTGAAGGAAAGCAGACAACTTTAACCGCGTCATCTAGATGATGCCTTCTAATGGATTCCTTCTATTGACATTCAGGATGAGGTACATGCATCGTAGCTTAAAACATATCAAAAATGTCACAGCAGCCTCTAGTGGGTGGGCTAGTCATGCAAATTACCATAATACACTTGTGAATAAAGCAAAAATTCACAATTATATGCAGAAAATTACATGGTTTATTATCCATAGTCAATATAAGATCATGTGGAAAAAGTATTCTCACACAAAAGTTGTATTTAAACATAATTGGACATACAGATATATAATCTCCACTTCAATATTGACAGATAAAGGTAACCTAATTCATCAAATATCACTGAAAGATTACACCGTTCAATAATTTATTAATATAAATAAAACAGAAATGCATTTCAATAGTTCAGAGTACATAAATACACCCCTAGCTTTAATAGCTGGTCTTGACCCCATTCACTGAGGGCTATCTTGCATACATGGTCCGTTTCAACTCCCCACACAGCATTCTGATGGGACTGAGATCCATCCACTGCTTTATGCGCCTGTTTTGGATCATTGTCCTGTTCATCGATCCCTGTTCTATTTAGCTTCAGGCTTTATCCTCACATTCTCCTCAAGAATTTTCTGGTACAATATGGAATTCATAGTTCTCAATGACCACAAGTTAGCTCTGAGGCATCAAACCATAATGCCACTACCTCTATGCTTTATAGGTGTTATGAAGTTGTTCCATTCAAAGGCAGCGTTGTGTTTTGACTTAAAATGGCGTTTGGCTGCATTGCCAGACAACTCAACATCATTATCGCATTCAAAGAGCAAGGACGTTTCTAACCTCTATCAACAAACAACACAGAAACAAATCTCTTCTAATGTAAGATGGGGTGGCCACTTGGCGCTATCATTTTGAGTAAGGAAATTAATACAAAAAGTCAAATGGCAGTATACCCATTTCTGTTTATTATTAATGACGACATCCATGGAAATACAGTAACAGGCTATTATCAGGTAGATTTTGTGGTATATACACTATATATAGAGATCAGAATATCAATTCAATATTGTGGGAAAAAATTACGCAATTTTACATAATATCATTGTATTGGCAGAGCACTTGTGAATAGGCAATTTAAGTCTGGTTTCTTGAGGCTCACTGGAACCGTACAGTAACAGCAAACAACCAACCATAGATCTGACCCCTCACTGCTCAACATACAGCTTGAAACACACTGGCATTGGGGGGCAGAGTAGTAAGGTAAATAGATGCACATCCCTCTATAAGAAATGTACAGCAAAAAAAATACCTATTAAGTTGATGGTACCAGATGCAGAGTGAGGTTAAGTAACCCCTGATTGGATTTCCACAAACAAGAACTCATACAAGATCAGTTTGATATTTGGGATGCAAGGTGCTTTGTTGCATCTGTAACATGGATGAGTAAGAAACATGGGTGAAACCACTCAACTTCCAAGCAGCAGACCAGCTTATGAACTTTTGTAATGAGAAGAGACACTATCCTCATGGGAAAAACAAGAATAGAACCCCTTGCTTGAAGTGGCAGAGCAGACGGGTGGGTTCCATTTCCAGTAAAGTTCCCCCACATGACCCAACACAACTATGGCCAGAAACACTTCCAGGGGAATTCCCACACAGAAAGCTATATTGGGCATGGTTACTACCACAATTGTGTTAGAACTGATATACTTCCGATTAGTAAATAAAAGGCTACAACTGTTTCAACAAGTAGCATGAGTATTTATCAGATGTTGTTTGGTTATACAAAATGTGTCTTATCAATAACTTCAAACAACCATCTGAAGAGTAAGTAATCAAAAATGCGTTAAAGCTAGTAGCGCTATTAGAATTACGGAGTAAAAAGGAGCCACACAAGGGAATCAGTTGCTAAGGGTAATATCAAAAAAGTATTATTCACGAAAAATGCTTCTAAAGGATACATTTCATGAAAACAAAATGACTATAAGACTATTCCACTTCAGTCAGAGAGAGACTTGACTTCCATGAAAATTAGAATATAGCACCACTGTCAGGTTCCATCAGTATTCCGTATTGCAGGTCACAATAACTCTTCCAGTCAAAGTTTGAAACCTGTCCTCTTAGATTAGCGGGGGCTTTGGATAGAAGTTGCTCAGACTGAAATGAATTGTTGGATTGCACCCGGAGCTAAGTAAAGTCAACAAGGAACTAGGTGAAACACGAAGACTACATAAAGTGTAATGTAGTGACAGCTAATCATCAGTCTCTGAGCACTTCTTAGTGACACTATTAGGAGGTTCCACACACTTTAGTGAAGTTGCCAATGTTAGCAGACAAGAACCACAACCAAATTGTGGAACCTCAATGGCACTGGGGCTCCACTGCACCACAGACACAGCTATATTGTCCAAATGTAGAAAGTTTGGGGCAGTAGTGAATCTTTCCAGGAGTGACAGTCCTGCCAAAATCTCACAAAGAGCAACTCTCTAACAACATCCATATATCTGTAGACCTATCTCGCCTCAGCTAAGGTCACTGTTCGCTATTCCACCATTGAAGACACTAGGCAAAAATAGGATTCATTGCAGAGCAGCAAGGCAGAAATCCATTCTCAACACAACGAACATGACTACTTGTTTCGAATTTGCAGAAAAGCACCTGAATGTTTCAGAACTATTTGGATCAATGTTCCATTGACGGATTCATAAAAAGTTAAACTTTTTGGGCAACATGAGCCCTGTTACATCTGGTGAAAACCAAACATTGCATTATACATTGAAAACCTCAATGGTGGTGGCCGCTTCATGATTTGGGGATCATTTGCAGTATTATATCGTGGACCCCTTGTCAGTGAGAGAATCTGCTTTGTATAAAATATTACTCGTCCAAGTTACTTAGTCAAAGTCCAGATCTAAGTTTTAAAATAAGAATGGTTTGAGGGGAAATGTTTTATTAATCATAATAGAGTGAATTAAGAAGTTGTTACCAGACAATATAATGCCCATATACGGATTATAATATAGGATTGAATGTGTAAAGGTATATATTGGGAAAAGCTACATAACCTGTAACTACAGTGCATCTGGTCATTTACTGGCTGATGCCTTACCTTATACCTTTTTGTATTGTTTGATAGCATCGCCCCGCAGACCTTTCTATAAAAAGCTTGATCAGTTCATGGGAAGCTTCACATGAGTCCTTAAAAAGTTTTTGGGGCAAAGCATGACATTCTTCCTCAGGGGAAAGCTTGCTTAAACAAGAAACCAGGCAAGCCTAGTTCAGCAGGCCCGCAATAAAAAGCTTTTCCATCTTGACGTTCGAATCCAAGCCACCCACCACGAGGAGGGCTGTGTCATTAACCACTAAACCACAGAGCTGTACATTTAACCAGTGTCAGGACAGCCTCGTGTGTAACCTGAACCTGACCTTATCTTTTGCCACTGGCCATTTCAACATTTAATTGGCCATTTGTGAATTATATTGATACAGTTAAACTGACTAACATTTCTTACTAAGTTTACTTCCACCACAAATAGCGTCAATGAACTGTATGGCGTTTGCCACAGGCTGTTTTAACAGCATATTAGTCAGTAATAGGCTCTGCCAGTATCTACTAACTTACTTGAATACTCATAAGAATTGAGCAACTGCTGGCGAGTCTGCCAAAGCTATTTCATTTCATAAGAACATGTTTTTTCTTGCACGGCATAACAACGTACATTTTCTTAAATTCGTGAATGACACTGATAAAATAACTATCAATAAAGGTGGCAATATCAAGTGAAAACCACAAATAGCATCTATGAACTGTATAGCTTGTCACTTGACGTTTTAGCAGCTTATTAGCCAGTAATAGGCTTACTAATATCTACTAACGTCCGAGGAATAATCATAAGTATTGAGCAATTACTAGTGAGACTGAAGATTAACTTTTTCATGCCAGAAACTGTCGCAATATAACCGTATACAGTTTTAGTTAAGGCTCACTATAACGTAACTACTGTATGTTGTAGCCATGAAATATGTTTGTCTATCCTGACCCAAAACGCATGCATGGATGCGTACTTCAAAAATCCACCAGAAACAGTTGCAATATCACTGTAAACTCTTATTTCAGGCATACTATAATGTAAATACTGAAGGTTTTAGCCAGCAAAGTTTTTGTCTATACAGAATAATATAAAAAGTGTATGTCACTTCACCTGTGAGGAGATCCGAACGCGGGACCCGTAGTTGACAGGCCACCTTCTCTAACCACTACGCAATTTAACAAGGGGGAGTCAGTCAGTCAGTCAGTCACTCACTCAGTAAGAGACATACGCTCTTCTTGGCCAGCTCTTCTTACACGGTCCGGCAAAAACAAAACATTTATTAATTAAAAACAATAGTTCTTATAATTTCTCCATGATTTCTACTACTGGAACCAGTGTTTCCAGCACTGCAGTAAAGGGGTATGCTGCTTCTGAATCTGTCCAAGTTCATTTCTGTCAGACAGGAATCACAACACAGATATTTGAAGTGGCCGGGTAACCTAGGTGCAATGCACAGTGCTCACAGAGTGTACTAGGCACTACTACAGAAAAACAAGCGCGTCGGTCCGCTCTGGAAGTACTGTAAGCCTGGCAAAATGAATGAGTAATGAACATAGCACCCATTCTCATTTCGCTCTAGCCTCTAGCTAGCACCAAGTGACAGTAGCTGACCATTACAGATGAGTTTTCTGTTGTACATTAACAAAAAAAGGAGCTAGTTCACAAACAGTGCGAAACTAACTATACCAATTACAACCATGCACAGCGGTAGCAACAAAATGTGCAAACTGTTGCCTAAGGGAGTAGAGATTTGAATGATTCATTTGTAGTTAAAGATACTTATTTTCCACAAAATCTCCCTTGTAGCGTTCGTTGAACACTGTCAAAACAATTAAAGAAACACAATCACCACAGAATAACACCAAGTCAGTTAAACGTCAGGGATAACAATCTGTCCAGTTAGGAAGCATAAGCGATTGTGAATCAATGTCACCTGTTTTGCTGAAAATGAAAGTGACAACAGGTGCACAGGAGAAGCATCAATGAGCAAGACAACACCCAAAAAGGGAATGGTTTTGCAGGTGGTTGCCACAGACAATTGCTCTCTCTCCTTATCCTTCCTGACTGATTCTTCTCTAGTTTTGCGTTTTGCTAGTGTCCTTTACGTTTTCATGCTACGGACCAGCAGGCATTCCATGACTGTCCATTAACCTGGGTTGAAAAGAAGCTGACTCTAGCTGAGTGACTTTCAGTAATGAGTGTGTAATGCCCTGTCTCCAAGGGGTACAATAAACAATAAGGTACATTTCCATATTTGTTCACCCATTTTGAGATAGAAAGGTTCTGTGTGCAAATTTAACATCCATAATACAAGCTTACTTTTGTTTTGACACTAAAGCCAAGTAGCCAAGCAATCAAGACATTGCAGTGCCATGGTTATTCAATTGGCATTAGACTAAGTGTGTCTGCCGTTAGGCTAATCATCAAGTACATACGATGAACTTATACCCTGTGGTTTTACATACAATATCATGAGGTTGCAGACATCAATTAAATAATGTGGTCATTTATGGTAATCTGACTCCTGATTACAGATTAGACATTTCTGTCCCAGTGACTAAAAGGCATGAGCCCAGTCCCCGAGTAGGTGACCATGCCAACCATGGAGCCTTGCCAAAACCAAAGTCCAGCAATAGCAGAGGTGCTCAGCTGCAACCTCAAACACATTTTAGGGCAGATCCACTTACAGCAGGGGTGATATGAGAAGCCTGTACATTAAAGGGGAATTTCACCCTCATTGGCTGAACACTTCCAGCATGATAAAACAAACAAATCACAATAGTGCATAATTTTCCAGAAATTACTCTCAATTAATATGACCGGCATAAATACTTGCCCAGCAGGGAGTATTCCCTTCAAGAGTGGGGGTCCCAAATAGCATGCTATTCACCATTTACTGAGAATACTTCCTTACAGAATGGGAATGTGATAGAATGTGCCACTATTATCCAACAGGATCTTGCTAGCTCCTGCTTGGCTCTGCTGACCTCCTGTAGGTTCTGCCAACTCAGCCTTCCATTGCAAACAAAAGACCAACTTGGCTTAGGTATCGTTAGTGGGAAACTTGGTCTTCGTTGTTTTTATAGTATTTGACTAGTTTATAACAAAAATGTTTACATGTCATGTCATTTTAATATCCACTGTATCTTTGTAACCATCAGAAAAGCTAATTCCTTGATGCAGATTCACTTAAAAACACGTGTGTCTATTAAACAAGGAAAAACATTTAAAAATGACCAGGGGAGTTAGCTAGGTTAGCAGTTTGGGAGTCATTGTCATCATTTCGAAAGTGTTTTCAGCAATCTCACTGGCGCATTAGCCTAAGGGTCCTGTGGTGAGCGATGCAACTGGCCTGTGAATTAGCCCAGTGCCACATGAGAAACACTGATGACAAAAGGCCTATTTAAACGTTAATTGCTCATCACATTCCTAATGGTTATTATAGCTGATACTATATTTCAGCACTGAACTACATGCTAGTGTATCTACATCGCTTCGGACTAGAATTATTTGATTTCTCACATCAGTGCGTTGAGTTCGCAAAAAATAAATGACTGAAAAGAAAAACATGTTTTTCTAGGGCTTCTTGTATCAGAACTGATAAGAATGATCAGGTTGCGGCCGGCATGGGGTATCCTTCTGTTGCTCGTGTACAGTATTTTAACTAACACTTTGCAAAGCTGACCAAGCAGAAATTGCTTTCAGGCATGCCTTGCAAGCAGACATATTTGATTTGCAATGCAAATAAGACGTCCATCCGAAATGGATGGAGGATGAATGAAAGTGGGGGACCAACAGTGTAGGAAATATTTACTTGAATAGAAATATTAGAACTCACCTTTCAGCCTTTAGGATCGAGTGCATGTCAGTGGTATAGTATTCTATCAGTTGCTGTTGGCGGGAACATAATCCAGCTAGCTATGGCTGTGAGCCTGTGAAATCTGAATGCTGTGTTCCCTGCCTTGGATGTTGCTAATAATAACATAAGAATTTGAGGGTGGGAAAGCATAGCAGTGAACCAACTGCAAAGTTGGTTAGGTTAACATTCTGTTTGGGTCAATACTATGGGTCTATTGATACTAGGAGAGCTGCTCTATAGGTATTTGAAGACATATTCTCAGCTAGACCCTTTAAGCTAATGTAAACCTGTGAATTTTCTACACCGACTGCTACCTCCAAATGTAGTTAACGCATTCTACTTTCCAAGCAAGGCACTGCATAACCAATTGCCTTCTGCAGCAAAATAGTAATACAGTATTAATCTTAAGAGAGCAATGTTTTATCATTAATGTCTTGCAAAAATTGACATTTTACAAAAGTTTGAGCCAGAAACTTCAATAGCCGAAATTGCACAGTTCTTTTAAGCCGTATTTGGTTATACCCCGTTGAATGGCTTCAAGAAGCTCTGAGAACAGTCTAAACTTGAGCCAGCATGCACAGGCAAGACAAAAAGAAGTCGCTACAATTTAAAATGATCTATAGCTTATCTATAGCTGAAGTAATATTTGTAATGGTCTGAAATATAGAGTTAAAATGCAAACCTCTATTTGATTCTCTGTGATATTATATAGACACTGGATGACCAAGCTAACAATTTCAATCAATGTGATGCCAATATTTGTTTAACTTGCGATGTCACATAGCTACAATGCATGACACTGTACGATAAGGTTTTAATGCACCTATTAAAGCTGTTCTGTAGCTAGCTAGGCTTGGTGGTGGCCATGTCAAGTTGTTAACTAACTAGATATTTACTACTGTCTAACATGTTTGGAGTTTTGGCTTTGCAAATTGATGGCTTTGTGTAATATTAACTTTGTGCACCTGTATCATGTATTAATTAAGTAGTATATGTGACAGAGATGCTGCTCACATGGCATGCTTTCAAACTGTATATTATGAGATGAACTGCACTGAGTTTGTATGCAGAAGGTAGCACTGCAGAAGCCACTTCAAGAGTAGGTCATTAAAACTTCTATCGACTGACAAGACCAATGCTCATAAAGACACCGGGTCTGAATGCAGCATGAGACTAATTCTCTAGCATTCTCCCAAAGTACATATCTGAACACATCATCAGAAGGATTTTATAATAGAGAACACTGCCTGTAGCCGTGTTCTCTATGCACAGGATAAGAGAAACTGCACACTTCTGGAAAAGGGTAAGGAAAAATGTAAAGATAAGTCTTGGTCCTCATGTCCAAAGGAATCCAGCTGTTTTGCAGTCTTGTTATTTCGTATGTTAAGGTTACAAATAGCTTGGCTGGGAGAAACAAGTGTGAAATTAAAATATATTGCTGTTAATCTGCACTATGACAGCCCTGGCTATGACAGTATTGTAGATAGTGGCTGCATCAATTTAGCCAAGCTTTCAGAACGAGACTTAAATTGTGCATAAGAGCATTAAAGGTTTACTTAACGTAACACCCATCTGGATTGCGTTTAAAAATAATAATATTCACAAGAGTGGTAATCACTCAAGTGACGAAATACAATCTGTATAGTCAAATCAATCAGCCCAACGAACATGCAGTACCAACTTGACTATGCTACATCAACCACATCCAACATCACCCCCAGACAAGAGCCAACTGACTCAGTGTGAAAGCAGAATGCACTCCCTTTGCCTGGTACGCCAGGGCAGCAAGTTTACATTGCACATCCTGTTGCTGTCTGGCTTCCAAAATGGCACCTTATTCCCAATTAAGTCCACTACTTTTGACCCCAGCCCCATGGGCACTCAGCAGAAGTAGTGTACTAACCTATATAGATAGAGGGAGCTAATTGGGATAGCCCAGACTGGCTCATTACTTCCTCTTCCTGGCTTGTGATGACAGGCAACAGAGGCCACTCCACGCACAACACAGGCCGAGTCAATAAATTAGCACTAACACTCACAATCAACTCCTCCACAAACGGATGCTATTGGAGGTCTTTATAACCAATAAACGCACAGGCCTATGACAGTTATAAGCTTGTGTTATTTGTTAAAAGGTTTTTCCTTTGGGACTAAAGTTTAGTAAGCAAAATACAGCACAATGCATGGTTCCGAAGTCAACAGTCTGGGAACCAACGGCATTTGATGAAAATACAACAGCTATACATAGCCAACAATAATGACAACAGAATGTGCATATAGCTTATAATAAAATTTTATTATATCCATACAAAATGCCAACATACAAATGAAGTCATGTATCCAATCCCACGATCATATGGATTCATGATACAAACTTGGCATTAATAGAAAACAGTGCAGCTATAAAATTTATACAGAGACAAAACAGCAGATTTATAAAGTACTATGTCATTATTCATTATACTGCCACTTTTCATGCTTCTGATCTTAGTGCTGATGATTCACAAAACATGCCCATTTAAATATCAAGAATATTTGTCAATCAATATGGCGTTGACAGAGCTCAAAGAAGCTACACCCAATGACAACATTGGCTGTAATGTGAATAGGATTTACAATATGCATTTGATTAACACAGCTTTTAAAAGGTCAGAGTAATTGCTCATAAAAAGGGGTAAAAGGCTGAATGTCGGCTTTGTAGGCATACAAATGATTTTTGATGATTGTAGTACACTCAAACACTTACATATTGTAGAATGCTTTTCCCACATGCACAGTTATTTAAACAACTTCCTTTAACAGAACAATTAGGGATATTTATTCTAATTATGAAGTTAAGAATGATACATTAATATTCAAATACATTTTTGTATATGCAATACATGATCTTTATGCTCACATGGAAGATCACTGGGGAAAGCCATTCAGCCTCTTTACCTTACCATCGACACAAAGAGACGGAAGCCTGGCTTATGGTAGGTGTGTCAGTGCTAACATCCTCCCTGAGACATTACCTACTAACAACACCCTTCCTAGAAGGACATGTCTATTTACTAACACACCAAATACTTAGCCATGGAGGCTTCTGGACGATTTACTTTTGTCCATAAATCTGCCCAGAAAAACTCTTGCACAGCAAATATTTAAACACCCCAGTCTCTCTGCTTCTCATATAACAGTGTCAACCTTTTTCATATGACCTGTAACGGTCCAGTCAGCCTCGAATTGTGACGTCAACTTATAGGCTAAATGACATTTAATTTGAGCGGCTTTTAGTGGTCATTTATCCAGTGCAATTACAAACTGTACAAGCCGCCATTTGAATAATTGAGCACATGCAAAAACATTATTTTGTATTATTTTTAAGGCTTACATCTGAGAACTATACGGGTACAGTTTACTATGCAATATTAATGGTAAAGTGATGGTATTGTGCATTTAATAGGCTACCCGGCCACAGCGATACATCAGTGCAAACCAAGGGGTGTGGCACTGCCATGCGCTGCATGAAGACAAAACGCATCGTCACATCACAAAGTAAATACAGTAAGTTGTGGAATTCCAGACAAGAACGCGCTACGACGTATCGAGGCGGCTCTACTAGTTAACGTTGCCCTTCATTAAACAGTGACACAATAGATTATAGGGAGCAGCAGCCACGCACGTGCAATGCCCACGGCCGTGGAAAACTGCCTAGAGCAAATTCCACGTTAACAAAGTGACACAGAATACGATTTTTCTGATAAAAATGCACACAAAACCAATGATTGTAAAGTTCAACAAGCAATGCAACTTTATACACAATGACTACTTATAACAAAAGTACAGGTAGCCCTTGTGCAGAGGTGTATGGTTTAACTTTGCAAAAAATATTATAAAATGTCATTCAAATATTTGAATGACATTCAGTGTATCATTTAACAATGAAGATAACGCAACGTTTTAGAAAGGTGTAGTAGAACTGACTTTGATGGAACAGCTATCAGGTTAATATGGCGGCTTCAAATCTCGCTTCTCCATGCAGTTACACTTGAATTGGCATTATATGGAACTATGCATTCGCCTGGATTTCTGATAACAATGTAGGGTATTTGTTACTTTGGTTCAACTCATTAATTATATTTCCGTTTTAAAAACAGTCTGTTTCTATCATGTCTTCAAATAATCTAATTTCACACACAGAACTACAAAACGCAGGGGCTGAGGCTCCGACTCCTGCTTCGCTTCAACAAATGTAAGAAGTGAACATTTAGGTTAAAGGCGGAAAATGTAGTATTAACTACTTAATTCACCGTAATACTTTGAAAGTGAAATTCCTCAACAGGCAAAATCGTCTGCAGCCTTATCGGACACTAGCATATAAAACAGCCTTCGCATGACCATTCGTAAAAGTAGGGGATCGGTTAATTAAACGCCCATTATAGAATTGCTTGCACAAGTAGACACCAGTCAACTTACATGGACAAAAACCATGAAATAGCCTAAGGTTACCAACCTCTAAAACATGTAATGCAATCCCATTCATTCGATAGTCAAGCCAGGTTTGCACATAGCCTGGCTCGCTGTTTGTAACGTACCCATCACCATCCTCAATTAATAATCAAGCATGGACAGAGAGGTCAAATTTCGACGCCTATTCCAAGCCGCGTACTGAAGAAATGAATTAAGCCGGGAGAAAACGAGCTATCCTACCTGTGAATCTTCTACTGTAAATCTTCTACGTTACTGTTTCATTGCATGGAGTCAGCCTTTTCAGATGCACATTAGCCAGCAATCTTGGAGTAAAAAAAAAAACTCCTCGCTGAGGAAATCTCTGACTCCAAGTGGCCAAATAGTGAACACTGTTGGGAGAAGAGGAGGTAGCGAGGGGGCGGAACGGTTATCGTTGGGAAAGGAAACTCGTCATTAAAAAGAGGGACCATTGGGACTTTGTAGTCCATTTGATCACAGAAGCTCGGCAGCTGAGGGAGATAATTTATCTAATACACTGAAACGATACTCAAGTAACTGTTCTAATGGAAATTGCCAACAATTGCTCAAAGATGGAAGGCAGGCAGTAGGAGGCGATATCGTGTCCACCATTCTTGCCAATAAGAGGCAGACGACACTTATGAACATGCACAATTCCGATATTTTTATAATTATTATGGTTATTGTCACTTAAAGTAGCATAAATACCACGTGCGTCCACATATGGTGGATACATGGACTCATAATAGCCTAAGCTTTATGAAATATATATTTGATTAAAGAAGAAAAAATATGTATAATGACTGTAATAGCTTACGACACGCGGGGACGCCGGTAGACGTGTAGTGTCCAAATTGATGACGTTCGTAGCGCGCCTGAGTGGAGAGTGTAGTGGAAGCAAATTTATTTAAGTCAATACTAATGAGCGTGTTAGGATGAACAGGATGAACATAATGAGAGATGGTTAAATGGTGATGTTGTCTAAATTATAATTGGAGGGTAGTGTGTTTTAGGGTAATCATGCATTTTTTAACTATTATTGTGACTTGGGACTGCTCATCTTCTGTTTCAGATAGTTGAAATTGCAGTTAAGGAATTCATCAAAATATTGTACAGATTTTTTCAGGACCTGGATGTATCTTCTGTTTGTCTAGACCATCATTTGTGGTGCTGAAACAAAAACCATGATCTGAAAGCACTCACATTTGTTATCACTTTACATTCTTTTTATAATTCTGAATTTAATGTAGCATTAATGTTTTAAAAATCAGATTTCCCTTTAAAATTTGGGGATCTCTTGTTTCCAAGCCAAGGTCAGGTAGACTTAGAAAGATTTCAGCCAAAACTGCCAGAAGAATTGTTCGGGATACAAAGAAAAATCCACAGGTAACCTCAGGAGAAATACACGCTGTTTTGGAAAAAGACAGTGTAGTTGTTTCAAGATGCACAGTACGACGATCCTTGAAAAAAAATGAGCTGCATGGTCAAGCTGCCACAAAAAAGCCTGATTATAATATGCTCGACAAGACCTTGACAAGCCTCACAGCTTCTGACACACTGTAATTTGGAGTTATGAGACCAAAATAGAGCTTTATGATCACAACCATAAGCATTATGTTAGGAGTGGGGTCAACAAGGTCTATAGTGAAAAGAATACCATCCCCACTGTGAAACATGGTGGTGGCTCACTGATGTTTTGGGGGTGTGTGAGATCTAAAGGCACAGGGAATCTTGTTAAAATTGATGGCAATGCAGCATGTTATCATAAAATACTGGCAATTTGCATTCTTCTGCATGAAAATCTGCACATTGGATACTCTTGGACTTTCCAGCATGACAATGACCCTAAGCACAAGGCCAAATTGACCCTCCAGTGGTTACAGCAGAAAAGGTGAAGGTTTTGGAGTGGCCATCATCTCAAATGTGAGGTTCAAGCATGACAACCATAGACTTGCATGACCGGGAGGCATTTTCCCAAGACGAGTGAGCAGCTATACCACCTGCAAGAATTCAGGGCCTCATAGACAACTATTACAAAAGATTGCACATGTTAATTGATGCTAAAGGGGGCAATACACAGTATTAAGAACTAAGGGTATACTGATTTTTGAGCAGAGGTCTGTTCTTTTTTTCTTTGTTGCCATGTTTTGTTTTATGATTGTACCATTCTGTTATGACTTACAGTTGAATGTGAATCCTATAAGAAATAAAAGACATATGTTGTTCCTGCTCACTCATGTTTTCTTTACAAATGGTATATTTATTACCAATTCTCCAAGGGTATGCAAACTTTTGAGCAAAACTGTACTTTCTCCGCATATAGAATAAATTAAGTTTTGATTCATTTTATTTTCATTAACCAGATTATACATTTTCCTTACCTGTGCTCAAAAAGGTGGATTGGCATCATACTTGGCAAAATGCCTGGTGGACAGGGCACATAAGTCGCAGCATGACAAAGCAGTTTTGCTTCATAAAAACATACTCACTTTGATGAGCAAATATCTAATATGCAGCACCCATATTGGATGCCAGCCTTCGCAGTTTCTTTCTCTATTCTTATTTGGAAAGATTAACATGTACAATAAAGTAGGCTTGTCATGTTTAGTACTACTTTGTCTTATATACATCTATGTCCAATTAATTAAGAAATATTTGCTTGTATCTAAGCAGACAAGTCATTTTTGACACTTTAGAATTCTTACTGCTAGAGTCAGCAGTCGGATCATAACCGAAGACAAGTGAGTCTGTTCCAGTTGCCGGTTGGCAGCCCTACTCAACCCATAACACTACCTTTCCCCACACTTTCATCTTTCCATGACTCTGTTACATATTACTATTTGTCCTATCTGTTCATAAGAATTTGTTCCAGTACTCTGTAGGTTCTTTTAGTTACTTTTAACAAAACCTGGCCTTTCTGATCTTGATGTTCACTAGTGGTTTGCATCTTGTGGTGTACCCTTTGAAGTTCTGCTTGTGTACTTTAATGTTTGTCTAATATGTCCAGTTAACATTTCTGCACTTTAACCCCACATTGCCCATTTCAAATGTGTTTCAAAAGTTTTTCAGTACAGAACCAAAATAGAATTGTCTTTGTCCAAATACATTTGGAATTCATTGTGTGAGTGCTTAAGTGGACTTTATTTAGCTGTCCTATATTGTTTGTTGCCCTGAAATAGTGGGTGAATTTTCTAAATACCCTGAAAAGTATATAAATATGCAAATTAAATCTGCCACTCTATAATTTAGGTTTATATTTATTTGATTTAAAATCCAAAGATTTGGAGTATAATTATGTCAGAAAAAGGTTTTACTGCCCCATATTCTCATTGAATTTAGCTGCATAATATGTGTTACTCACTGATTGTAGCCTATTAAAACAGAGGGCATCCTCCTCCCCAAATGACCTGCTGCACACCTGAACCTCATTTTGATTGTTGGGGAGGTACTGTATCTGAGACAGGGATTTTGTTATGATTTTCCAGAAGGGCAACAGGTCTATGCATTTTTTATGCAAAAAGTCACCATTTCAGTTTTGAGACTTGGTCCCTATCAACAAAATTATGAAATGGAGAGTTATTGAAAATCAGACCAAGGGTGTGAATATTTTGTATGCAACAATATATTTGGAAGTTTTGTTCAAATCAAATGTGGTATTGTGATTGAATTCTAATGGATTTGTCCTACAACCTGTCAAAAAGATGTCTATGGTACAGCACTCTAGTTTCTTTATGCAATTAGGCTTTCTCCATAAGTGAACCAATCTAGAGGCAAAGTCAGATAATAGCAGGGTATTAAGAAGAGGAAAACAATTTCCTTTGAAACCAAATCTCACAAAGATGTATTTTGACTGACACATTTCCATGTTCAAACGTATGTGACTTCCTCTAGAACAAGTAGCTGCAGGCGGAGAATAATGTTAAGTACCAGGCCTACCTTGTTCTGTTAGCACAGGGGCATCAATGGGATAGGACCTGTAACAAACTTGACTTGAGATTTAAATTAATGTTATTCTTCTGTATCACATCCAAACTGAGTAATATCCAAATTTTGGTCTACTAGAGGTTAGTGAGAATATATTAACATGGAGGACAGTCCTTTTAATAATAAAAAAACACAGAATAATAGAGAAATAACATGCTGAAAGCTGGTACTTCCACAAGTGCTTGTGTAATTCACATCCAATCATGTGTAGGGTCATGAATAAAAGGCTGAACATGTCAGGTAGCCAAATATTTTGGATACCATAGCTGAAAGAGATTTTTGTAACTTAGAAAAAGAGGTTATTGTTAGGGCACGTTTAGCAGGAATATCATTGATGAAGACTGCTCAACTTTCTGCTGTTTCACAATGTGCCATGGCTTTCTTAGTCATCTGATCATGTCCAGTGTTGGGACACAATGCAAACATAATCTATTATCATAGATGTACCATAGTTTTCTTACTCTCTTCACAATTTCGCTATTTCCAATCCCCGCTCAGGCCAGCAGGCTTGGGAGAGTCAAAGACATGTAGGTGTCCTCATAAGTAAAATCTGTGCATCCACTCCGCTTTGTGTCACACCTCTTGCTCAATATGAAGGTACTCTGTCAACACCTGCATGGTCACAGAACGCATTCAAAGGTCTACAACCACCAGTGAGCTTGCTGGCAACCGACCTACCACAAGGAGGTGCTAGAATGTCACAAGGCAATCCTGTCCTGCATCCATACCACCCAGCCTGGATGGTGCAGCGACAAAACCCACAGCCTCTCCACTATCGGTATAACTGCAATAAAGATTAGATATCCTGGCCACAGGGTAGTGCGGGACCTGAACCCCTGCGAGCTACATGGATATAATCACAAAAGGAGCATCACAGACTTAAATAAAAATTGGCACTGTATATTTGTAGCCTATCCTTGGCATGACCCATGTGGCTCAACTTGCTTGAGGCACAGACAGGTGATATGTATTTTCTTCTCTATTACAATAACGCAAACATAGTTGGTAATTACCAGCATCTAATAATTACACGACTACATTTTAGACAGTAACACAACGGTCTCCTCCCCTTCCCTTACCAAGCAAAGCCGGGACAGTATTAACAGACCAGGTATTCAGACCCATGGCCAATTCTCTCATATTTCTGTATTATAAATGATGCTATTCCTCCCTTCACTGACATTTTGTTCAGTTTGATATTTTATTTTCAAACATTGAAAAGGGAAATCTAATTATTGAGAGGTGTTAATGTTGTTTTCATGTGAGGAAATGTTTGTAAAATAAAACGTAATACAATATGCTTGCTTAACTTTGCCAGGTGCTATAAAAGCTCCCACTTTACAGGGGTCTACATACATTTCCAAGGCACTGTTTTATTTTAAAATATTTTAAAAATACCTTTTTCACCTTCCCCTAGTTTTATTCATTTTACATCCCTCCTAAAAGTTTATATCATGGCAAGCCCTTCTCATAAGCATCTTAATTTAGTTACTTTGCGCTTTTTTACAAGCTGCTCTCTCAACCATGAAACCAAAGTGAGGGCAAGCTCATTCACCCCGCTTAGCTTTTCAGGTGCCCAAGCATGAACAGACCAGGAAATACCTACTGACAATGACTCCCTGCTCAATGCTGGCAACTTAGCATCACCCATGTTCCCAGCCAATTGTCAGCTAGGTGCTATAATAGAATGCCTTAAATTGTAGCAACATCTGGAAGGACACACCTATAGAATATATGAAAGCTTTATTAAAGCTGTTCTGGTGGACTGAGGTGGTCCAACATCCTATTAAGACATTTTGTGTATCCATGTTTTGAGTTACCTAAACATAAGGTTAAATTAGTCTTTCTTTAAGGGGAGTTAGTTTGATAAGTATTATTTTTGTCACTTCATGCACTAAATCCTTTCTAACTTTTCTGTAGTAAAATAAAGAAAATACTGCCACTTTGTGGTTACATGTGAAGACTGCAAGTTTTAAACATGGCTGCTAAAAAAGTATATAGAGCAAATGTCTGCGCTTTAGCAAATATAACACAATGTTTTTTAACTATTAATCCAATTGCTTTATTGATCCAATTATTCAAACATTAAAGTCTCTCAAACAAAGTCAGTTTATATCTTGTGTTAATAAATATGTCTGCTATGGTAATATAGTTGTCATGGACACTACGAGGGCAACTCTTCCTCCTCAGCCATTTTGGCATCAGGCTTTCTGATAGCAGACTCCATCCCAGGCAAAATGGTCTTCCTTCGGGCAGCCGTCTCAATCTTTTGCACCAGCTCCACATCCCAAGGGTGGGTGACGAAACTGAGCACTTCACCCTTCTCCACACTGCCAACCCGGCCCACTCGTCCACTGCGGTGAATGTAGTCTGTTAGGGATTCTGGGAAGTCATAGTTGACCACCAGACGAACTCTCTGTGTGTCAAGTCCTCGGGAAGCGATGTCAGTGCAGATAAGGACATCCACCTTTAGGAATACAATATGAACTTTGTAATGTGTCTGTTTAATTGATTCGGTATGTGTATTGATGATATGTGTTATATTATGACTTGATATTTGTGTAACATGATGCAAAACACATTTCTGCCCAAAGCTGATCATAAAGCATCATCTCTCTGGATCCGATGGAAGGTTATCAACAGCCTATGCTTTCTTAGAAATTATTGGCCCAAGTAAGAAACTAGTCATAATATCTTACCAAGCCCTTTTGGAAGGAGTGAAAAATCCCAGCACGGACAGAGCCAGGCATCTCACCCTGCAATCGGACGTGTCTAAGACCCATATCCTCAAGGGAGTAGCCCAGCCAATTGACAGTAGAAGCCCGATTACAGAACACCAAAACCCCAGCTTTGTCCTGCTCTGCTGTCTTTAGGACCTGGTGGAGCTCCAGAAGCTTGTCAGATCCCCTCACCTTTACCAGACATAATTTACAGTAGATGGGTTATGTATAGAATACTATAAATAAATATAGTAGGAATAAATACTACAACACTGAAACAAAATACCAAACCAATAAAAATATGAATTAAAAGTAAAGAATACCTTCAGAAAGGTCTGTTTTACGTGAGGCATAAGAAAATGAAGGTTCTTGCTCTTGATGGTCACCATGCTGCCTAGGTCCGTTACCTAAAATGAAGTCTAATTTGTTAAGTGAATTTGTTCAAAACATAATGTATATAAACTAAGGATAAGGACTAAGGAGTAATGTTCAGGGTTATGGTCAATTCTCATCAAATAAGGAAGTGTTCCAAAAATTGCAATTAACTTCAATGAGGATTTTTTTTTGTGGGTGAATTTTTTGTATTTATAAAAAAAAATTGACTCAAAACCCTGATAGTTAGCAGGATGCCATTTGGAATGCAATCAATGTAGAATGTAAAATAAAGGTAATGACCTGACTGAGTACCTCCCCAACACCACCGGGGAACGTGGCCCCCACCACCACCAGCTGGGCCTTACGGGTGGGGCTAGGTCCCCGGGTCTCGGAGGGGTCACTGGCCACAGGGGTCTGAGCTAGGATACTCTCCAGCATCCCAGAGAAACTGGAGTCGAACATCGTGTCTGCCTCATCCACCACCACAAAGCTCAGCTCGCTGAGGTCCAGGTAGCGTCTCCGCATAGCTTTGATGAGGGCCCCAGGGGTGGCCACCAACATATCTGGAGGGCCCTTGACAAAGGCCAGCTTGATGCGTCCCACACCTCTACCTCCTCCAACAGTCTTCACCACCAGTCTGCATGGGCCACACAGGCTCCTGGCTACAGCTGAGACCTGGTCAGCTAGTTCTCTAGAGGGAACGAGGATAACAGAGCGAGTCCTGGGTGTCGTCTCTACAGACTCGGCTGCTTTCTCAACCTGTAGTTTGTGAATTATCGGCAGAAGGTAGCTCAGTGTTTTTCCGCTGCCTGTCTCAGCAGCACAAAGAATGTTATAGCCATTCAAGAGCTTGGGGATGGTTTGTAGTTGTACAGTTGTAGGGTGGGTTATGTTATCCTTGCCCAAAGCATCCAGTAAATCCACAGAGAGATGCAGTTTGCTAAATGTTGCTTGTTTACTCTTTTCCTTGGCCTCACTACCCTCATCGTGTATTTCAGTGATAAAGGGTGGCGTGGTCTGAGTGTTGTTAACTGTGAAGTAATCACCAAATGATTTGTTATGTTTCCATCCTTTGGAGGAAAGTTGGGGTTGTTCAAATTTCCCAAATGTATAACCCGCGGACTGGTTCAGTTCTGGGTTCTTGCTCGTTATTAGGAGCTTGCCAGCCTTGATGGTGTTGATTTTGGTCTTGCTTCTTAACTGTTTCACATTTTCTACCTTCTTCTGCATGTGTCTGGGAATACGAATGACCACTGGTTGCGTCGTGGTTGACATTGAATGGGCACCAGAGACCGAACCGAACGGCCCACTAATACATGCTAGTGCTCTGAAATAACATGATGAGTTGGCTAGGTACGATATCGACGTTGACAACACGGAGTTACTGACCTTCACAAACGGCATACTGATGTGATGGTGGCAAGTTAACAATATCGTTCGCTTGTCATATGTATGTATCTAGCTGGCTACATAGCTATAGTCAGATGGTGTATTCAGTAGTTAGCTGCCTTCACAAACACACAAACAATACCGTTACTGTTTTTACAAAAACTATTATTTCCAGTGAATGTATAAAACGGTTTAGAGAACAAGGTAACACTTACAACAGACGTGTAACATCATTGTATCTTACGTTTCAAATCAAACATAATTTCACATGGCTCATTGAAACGACGCAGAAATATGACGTCGAACCTTCTGATCGCGTATCACTTGCGAAACTGGGTATGTTCGAGTACCATACCAGTTCCGAGTGTATAAAAACACTCGGAACTGGTGAACAAGGTCAAATCATAACTTTCTGTGGTGTGGGCGGAAATTCAAAACTTAAATTTCGCATTTTAATCACAGTTGGTGCTCGTTACCTCCCCCCAATTCCCAGTGTAAAAATAATGACATAGCTCAGAGATTTCCCAGGTCGCCGTTCATAATAATTTTGAATGCTGCTCAATTGCTGTGTTCAACACCGGTTCGAACGAATCAAAACAATTTCAGTCCGCTGAACGACATAAAAATCGACCAGTCAGTCACATGTAATCGCTACATTGAGAGGTTGAGCATCTCGAACACGACCATTTTCCAATTACACTTAAGAGTTTAACGTCCATCTGCCTAAGATACTTTAATGGGAGTGTTCAAATTCCGTATACAGTAAGTGTAGATATATAGAATAACACTGAAAGACTAAAATAATTTAGGTTTTTATCATGATAATTATATTGTTTTAATACATTCGATTCTGCATGTACCTGTCTTGTAAAACCATTTTTGATTGCACGTATTTTAATATCCTTATGTGTTATGCCAGTTGGCTTGCTTTCAATACACGCTGAGATGGTGCGATATATAGTAGCGGTTTAAACAGAAGAGCCACTGACAACCTATGGACCTTTTTGCCTTAATTAATCAAACCAGCCTGTACCCGTATTAATGTATTCATAATACAATCTATATTTTATAATAACCTTTTGGTGAATTTAATGAGAAGTGCCTAGTCAGGTCTTTCTTTTAACTTTCCCATGCCAACATAAAAAAACATGAGGGATACAATCATTATACTCGTTTATATTTTTGCTAAAAAAATTTAAATCATTAATATATTTCACTTTTCTCCAATGTCAGGGGATGGAAAACTCATATGAAGAATTCTATTCACTCTGGACCTGATAATTTAGATGGCCTCTGATGATCTCTGTGCTCCAGTAATCACTGATCCGTCACAGGTATTGACTGTTAATCAGACCCAATGCTCTGAATTAATTGGCTGTTTGATTGATTAACTGCTGCGTCAGAACATTACATAATACGCTGCCAGTATAGGATGCCTCTGTTATGTGTTGACTGTTGATCCAAGCATTGGACACCCTTGTAATACACCCTTGTATTGCTATCCAGAACAGTACTGGTGTGACAAAAAGAGACAAGACACACAATATTTGATAGGATTGCATGGCCACTTTCATGATCACAGTACTAACAACTTATGAGAGGAGTGCTCCTAAATGCAAACTAGCAACCCCCTCACGTGGGTCAGATACCTGCAAGATTTATTGGGGTTGTATGTAGAAGGAAGGTTTGCTTCCTACTAAATGATTCTGCTCATTTTTTAAGCTGCGGTTTTTAGTGTTTTTTCCTTCAATGCATTCCTGGGTCAAAGAAAATGTCATGAATATTTCAGGACACCCTTATGTAAGAGTTGAACTCTTGCCTGTTTACTCTTCACAAAATGTTTATTAAAATTACATACCTTGTTGCCTGTGTCCTCTGCCTACATAACTTAATTTCTCATTAAAAACATGAAAATAAAATGTAAATAGAAATCTTATTGTAGGGATAGAAATTATTACAGAATGTCAGATTGTAAATGCAAAACTGTATGGTTAAGAGATCTTTGACAACAAGCATATCATCCTCAGGAGTTAGTCTTGTCCTGCATTTCTTTTATCCAAGATCAACAATATCTTGTGAACATGTGAGCAGGTAATTTGCAAGGAAGTAGCTATGTTCTTACTGGCGCATGTTCTTAGTTTGGCACATTTCAGAGCCTGAAAACTATAAAGGAATGATGGTTTTATACAGTTTTGTGCAAAGGTATTCAATCCACTGACCAATTTTCTCATATCAGCGAATTAGAAGTGCTACATAAAAAAAAAAATTCTGTTTGTAATAACACTTCAAAATCTGTTGTTGTATGGTCACATCAGTTGGGACATTTTTGCAAGATTTAGAAAATATGTATAACTGTGTGTAACTATCATACATAATGAATTCCGGTGCTGTGGAAGGTCCAAGCTGAAACACATGAATGAAACAGTTGCTTCACCATTAGCCTCATCCTGCAAACCGTTAACGTTGCTGTCACATTAACCCACTGTCAAAGGACCATGGCAGGCTGTCAAACGGAAGGAAAATGAAGACAAATCATTAAAAAAAAATCTTATCTCAAACAATTGTTCCATCTGAGAGGTACAATTATTCCATCCCGGGTCTCCCCAACCACGCTGTTTTTTAACCCCCCCAAAAAAACGGTGCTGAGTGTGTGTGCTTTATGTAATCTGACCATGTGTCAATCATGTTTGGTCTTGAATGATTTTTTGTTGCACTTTCATTTGGTGAACAGTGGAGGGCAGAATAGATCAACGATGAAGACAGTTAAGTCTCAAGCCTGTAATTTTCAAAAAACACTCTGAAACATGTCCTTGCAAATGAAATGGCAATTTGTCTGTCAGTGTATTCTGTATTATGCTGTGTAAATCCAAATCAAATACAGTTTCTGTCTACATGTAACCTATTTTCACCTAGGCTTTTCAAAATACGTATAGGTTTATACTCAGTTTAGTGATACACCACATTGAAATAAATAAGAAATGAAAGTACACTTACATTTTATGAACATGTGGTGTTGTATTTAATGTAAGGCCAAAAGTAAATATATAATGGGATTTCAGTTCCAACATAAAATAGATTTAATTTGGTCTAATATAATTCTATATTGTAACTTACACACAAACTGGCTTTCCAGTTTTTTTCCAAAAAGTGTAAAAAAATTGTAATAATATTTTAAAAATAGAAACTTAAATGAAAATGTACAATTACTATCTAAAATGTTTTTGATAAAAAGGTCTATCAGCACCTAAAAGTTGCTCTCCTGATAATATCAGAAACTGTTTAGGCATTTGAGCAAACTGATTGTATATAAAATCTCTAGAAAGACACCTAGAGTTGTGCATTGCTTTTCAAGCATATCTAGCTATGTGTTATTTAGATACCAGGAGGGGTCAGAGTTTAACAAAATAATGTAACTGCTCCGTTTGTACTTGTGGGTTGTCTACCACAGCGTGCCTTTGATGATTGTTCTTCCTATACCCGTCCTGACTCTCAAAGAATCCAAATATTTGTTCAGGGTTTTAAAACTAAATGTAGCGAACTGAATTTAAAAACTGAAAATAAGGTTTGATGAACAGACAATGTATGCAATATTTATCATGATGAAATATGTATGTATATATAGCTTTGGAAAAAATTAAGAGACCACTGCAGCATTTTCTCTCCTTTCCAGAAATTGGAAGAGCTACGTTTTGAGTGAGGAACAGAAGCATTCAATTTGCAGTGGTCTCTTAATTTGAACCCCTCTGTTCTTCACTCAGAATGTTCCTTTCCAACTTTTTTGGAAAGGAAATGAAAAAGGTGCAGTGGTCTCTTCATTTTTTGTATAAAGTATGTATAAGTATATATGTAATATTATTGAATTATCCTCCGCAACGTACTGCAATATTAATTTAAATTCAAATCTACTGTTTAATGTGTACATTACAATTCTAAATAATGGAATTCAAAGACAATTTCTGAATTAAAAATTAATTTGCATACATGTAATACAATAGTTTGCAATATTTCAAATGCTAGAGCTGTTACCTAATTATTAAAGTCAGAGACAGTTTTCATCACTCATGTTAGTCAAGGTGATGCATTTGCATTTGTGCAGTCAGTGTGCAGAAGCACAAGCCAACCTCCTTGAAAGAGAGCAATACACACCTTTTTCTCACACGGGACCAGTGAGGGGTAGAGGCAAGGTTTCTTTTTTCCTTATAACTTTCTTTACAAGAACGTAATATCGTTAACCACATCTAGTACACCCTCCCACACAAGTTGCGGATACTGTTATTTATCTTCTCCCTAAAGGTCATCTGAGATGATGAAGTGGAGAATAAAGAGGTGCAAAAAAAAATGGCAGCAACCAGTAGTAGGTTCTAAGTCAAACACTAACAGCTGTTGGAAAACTTTTTTATAAGACAATATTCGAAGGCTCATGACAAACACATTTACACCCCCCCATGCATTCCACAGGGTAATCATATAGACTGTCAATAAAACAGATATATGGTAGATGTGGCAGTAGTATTAGCCGTCGATAAATGATAATAATGGGGATTTCATAGGCTACTTGTTAGTTCTAGTTCACACTTGTGGGGTGTTTTATAGATGTGGAATTATTTTTTTAGCAGACTGATGTAGTAGACTAGGGGGAATCTATGTTACCATTTGTTAAAGGGGTTGTAGATGATACATATATTTTTGGACTAACAGATGAATAATATGTACACAGTAACTCTTAACAAATATAAACTATAAATACATTCTCGTCAAAACCCAAAATATAAGCATGTCCTCCACAAATATGTTTGAAAACACAGTAAATGTAAACAAACAACCTGGTTAAACAGTGGCTGTTCAGTCCCTGCAATGATGGTTCTGTCTATGAAGTGTGGTTACATTTATCTAGCCCCATCCCACAGCTTTTGACAGACAGCCGTGACAGAAAGAGGTGTGGGGGCTGCTTTGTTATGGTTTTAATTGCTGATTGTTGCTTTGAGTTCTCAAAATGTTTTGCTATAAGATGGGATACCACATGCTTTATAGTTAATGAAGCAACTATAAAAGTAGCAAAAGTCAGTGTGAAACCATATATAAATACAGTCCGTTGTGCATGTCAGAGTTGCTGTGATGTTTGACAAAGTAAAAATAACATCAACATTCTTTTCAGAATCAAAGCTGGGTCAGACTGTTACATGTGAAAATGAGTGTGGTATTTGTAGTTGTAATTAATACAGAGCAATGGTGAATCCAACTACTTCCCATTCATTCTGTTGGCACTATTATGTAAATAATTATATATTTTTTAAATGGTAAAGAATAAAAAGCTGTACACAACAATACTTTTCCAGAGCGGCCTTCATGTTTTAGAATTTGAATGGTGTTACCACCTCAAAACCCCTTGTTCTATGCCCTTAAATCACATTGGATTGTAGTGTAGAAATGATAAGTAATGTGAATAAGTATTTTCAAGCACTAGTACCAGCCTACATTTTTTATGTGGTAACTTTAATGGATCAAGAGCAACAGGTAAGCAAAAACTTGCAATGATCCAAAATGTATGATTGGAATCAAAAGCTATTTACAAGAACATTCATTATTCCAGGGCAGATTGCACATTTTAAAGGGTGAATTGGGTTTCCAGCTCAAATTGTGAACATATAGTTGCAACTAGTCATGCAATGCTTTGGGATTCATAACAATTTGCACACAGTCAGTCTGTAACCTCATTTGTTGTGGCAAAATTCCATACTATCAATAAGGGTTACATGTTGTTCGTTTGCTTGCAATTTTAGACCACAGGAAATGCGATATTGATGCTTTCACATGCATTTGTGAACTTCGGCGTCTATACGCCCACATGTGTCAAACAAAAACAATCTCTTGTTTTTTCTTCTCTTTGCTGTATATGTTATCTGTGATGAATGTCCTATAAGAGGATGCTGTTCATGCATTTTTCGTCTCTTTGCACCACAGACGGTTGTGATTCACAATTTCAGAATTCTTTTGATAAGACCATTCGTTTCTACACCAGAGGAATTTTCTCAATATTTTTTTTGTTCATGCATTTTCATGCTGTATGGAAAGAGACAGTGGTGAAAGATGAAGAATCATTTTTGAATAAAGAACAGTGAGCTGGATTCGAACCCGTGTGGCAACGTAATTTGTGCAGCAGAGGCAGTGGTTTAGATGCTGGACCAGACTAACCCACGAATGTCTCTATGTTTCCAATAAAACTGTTCAGTAAAAACAGACCTATATCTTATTGTTACTACAATGCATTCCTCTTATAAGCTCCACAATGTGTCAATAACAGCTAGGAAGAGTTACCTCTTAATGATTTTTGTTATTAAAATTAATGTATGTTAAAAAATCCCTTAATTGTTTGTTGAAGTATAACTTGCATGTGATGCATAGGTGAGTCAGGTGTAGGAAATGTAACTAACATCTTCCTTTTCCTTAAGACCCATCCACCTATAAAGGAGAAAATGAAAGGGTAAAGGTCCAGTTTTATCTGGTTTAATCTAATGATGCCTATAATGGATGGCAAAAGTACAATTGTTTAATGGAAAGTGATTGTGAAATCACACCAAAAGGATCAAAGGTGTGCTTGATCTGATCTGCACAGACACGAACATAAAACCTGCATTTAGCCTACACTCTACAGAAATAATGGTACAGTTTCCAGTGATGATGAAAGAGCAATGAGTGCAAACTTGTTGGTAAGCTTTTGCTTTTGTTTAGAAGGAAGAAGGACAATAATCTGACAGGCTCTTTGTTGATATACTGCTGACAACTTTTAGTCCTTTACGCTGCATGACAACAAAATCTAACTCTGGCACACGGGAAGTGGAACAGGTTGAACTGGTAAAGGGGCGACAGTGTCGGGAACTCTCTTCTGAATTCATCTTTGAACATATCACGTGTTGCTTTTCATTTCTGTATTTTGGTCTAAATCCATTGATTCCTTTAGGGATGAGCAGAGCAGCGACATCGCTGTTTATGTCCCCCTCGAATTCTAAATAAATAAATCAATACGTAAATCGGTAAAACTTAACTTTAAAAAAATAAATCCAAGAAAAGGTAAAAAGGTAAAATCAATAAAATAAAATCTTAAAGGGAAAATGTATCAAGGAAGAAAAGTTCGTTTTTATAGTATCATTAAGGCAGATTATGAAAATATTTGAGTAAGGTAGTTTTATTGTAGTACTTCAGTAGTTTAATTTAACCTACTATCTAGTAAAATGTTTATTATGTGCTTGTGTTTCAATCCCCAGTTTTTGATTCACTCCCCAGTTGCTGATTTGGTGAATCCATTTACATAGAGCAGGGCCAGAGGGCTGTACAGCACCGCAAGAGATTTAACTGTGGTGAGGTTCAATTGCTTCATCAATTTAACACCCTGACTCACACTAGCAAGCTCTCCCTGACCTTCCAGCTGAAAACATCTCTATGGTCCACAGTATTCTGTCCTCCACCCAGAAATGTTATTCTTAAATAGTTGCACTACTTGCCTGTGCAGTCTTTTACAGAGTGGTGAACCCTTCTCCATTTTGACTTCTGAAAGATTCATCCTCTATGGGATCTTCTTTTTATGCCCAATCATGTTACTGACCTGTTTAGTATGTTGTGAGATGTTCCACCAGTTGTTTTTTTAGCATCATACATTTTCCAGTTTTTTGCTGCCCCTGTACCAGCTGTTTTGAAATCTGTTGCTGGCATCATATTCAAAGTGGGCATGTATGTTTTCAAGAAATAAAAGCATCTCTCAGTTTCAACATATGATACATTGTCTTTGTACTATTCTCTATTGAATATAGGGTTTAAATGATTTGCACATTATTGCATTCGGTTTTTCTATAAATTTTACACAGCATCCCAACTGTTTTGGAATATTATAAGATAATTGTTGCTGACTATATACAACCCCGTTTCCAAACCGAAGGCAATTCCAGTGCTAAATTGACTCCAGGGAAGCCATTTCTGGTGTCAATATGTTGATCTCATGGTCACTGTTGTGATACAAACACAATGACAGTTATTACATTGCTCTTTTTTTCCAGAAATGTTAAGTTGTTACCTCAACCTACTGAAATCTATAGCCATCCTCTGGTGTTTCTCATTTCTTATCTGTGTGACCTGAAGTGGTGTGTATGTGTGAGAAAAATACAATTAATCACATGCCATAATCTTTCTTACTATTGTTTCTGGTTTTAGAAACAAATCATGGTCATTTGTGTCTTCTGTTTGCAAAATATTATGGCTGGAAAAACAAAAATGAAGTGGCTGGTATATATTTGAATCGAACTGCCACAGTGGCTTGTTGACCAAAAAGTACATTTTAGGCCCTGGTCACAGGAATGCTATTTTAAATCTGGAGGACTATGGTATAGACAGTTGGGCAGTATGTTGCATTCTCACAGTCCAATTAGGCAACGTGAATACATTAAATATTGGAACATTTAGCCATCATCTGTTTTAAGAGGAATTGTATTTGGCAGAGATGTTAGTTACGCTACTTACAGTCAGAATTCATGTTGTGAAACCAAACGTCAACCAGAAAATTATAACAACTCTGTTATAAAGTTTGTGACATTTCAATATGACTCAGGACCAAAGTGCTGAGTAACTGGATATGCTTATTAAATAATAATGTACGGTAAATAACAGTTTCCATTTGGACCTGTTAACTACATATCCCAGGAGCTCTTGCCAGACATTGCGCGCGTGTGTGAGTGTGTGTGAGTGTGTCCGTGTGTGTGTGTGTGTGTTTGTGTGTGTGTGTGTGTGTGAGAGAGAGAGAGAGAGAGAGAGAGAGAGAGAGAGAGAGAGAGAGAGAGAGAGAGAGAGAGAG